>CABHPH010141244.1:0-17597 GCA_902168325.1 Peromyscus nudipes | reverse complement strand
TGTGTGTGTGTGTGTGTGTGTGTGTGTGTGTGTGTGTGTGTGTGTGTTGGTGTGATAACAGCAGCCAGCCCCTGTGAAGTCTTCTCCCAGTTCGCAGCATCTCCACACCTCACACAGCCCAGTGGGTGAGGGGTTGTTTTCTCCACACTGGAGATGGCCGGCTGGAGAATTGGACTTGACCAGTCACCACCAAGTGGCAGCTTCAGAAACAATACTCAGGAGTTCTCTGTCTAGTAGGGCTGACACTTCAAAGCTTGCCACTAGAAAACTTACCTCAGTATCCCCCCTCCCCCACGAACAACTCGGAGGTCCAGCATGGCAAGGGGGGGGGAGATCGAGGTCTCCCTTACATCTCTACGGCTACCCCACCTCCCATTCTTAGGTTCCCAGACCCCACCCTTGCCGGGAAGGGATTCAACCCTAACCAGGGACTGCCTGGGGTCTCCGCAGGGGGGGGGGGGGGGGGGGGGGCCGGGGGGGGAGAAAGGGTGTCTCAGCAGGAAAGGGAAGGCTGGAGTGGAAAGGGACAAGGGAGGCAATAGAGGGGCCCAGCCCCCAAGTCCTTAGGACTGAAGTGGGTCCGCTGGAGGCTGACAGAGGCCCTTGGGTATAGAGTGCCCAGGAGAGGCCAGGGCGAGATCCCAGCCCCAGCAGAGTCCAGCTCAATATTGACGTTTAGCTTCTAACACCCCCACCTTGTCAGGCCCTGATAGAACAGATGGAGTACGGAAAGGGGTGGGGGGTATCTGACCCCAACTACTCATCCGCGCCCCCTGGGGCTGCAGACACCTGTTTGCAGGTCGGGGCAGGGCAATCTGGACCCTAGCTCTACACTCCGACCCACCAGGGGAGATCGTGACCCCGCCCCTCCCAGTAATCCAGTTTGGGAGGAGGTTCTCTAGCCCTGAGCAGTGAGGGCATCCCTTTGGCCCGTCGATCCTCCCAGCCTGGCTCAGGTGCGCTCCGCCCCCGTGCCCTACCTTGCGGAGGTGAGCTCCCTGGAGCTTCTTCATCTTGGCGAGCTGGCGCTGGCGCTTGCAGGAGCGCGCGGAGAGGAGAGAGCCGGCGAGGCGGGCGCCGAGCGCAGGTCCTACCGCTGCGCCTTTGCCCCCGCGGCTCCCGCGCACGGGCTGGGGAGGGCGCAGGCGCTGCGGTGAGGCCGCTGCGGGCGTGGGGCGCTGCGAACGCCCTGCCTCTCCCTGCTCAGCGCCCTACGCTGGGGGAGACACCCAGACAGATCCGATGACGGACAGACGGCGGCGGGGGGATGCGCGCGCCCCCGCACGCAGAGATGCGGATTGGAGCGGCCCGAGCGGGTGGGGAGGGGGGTACGTGACAGCAACCATCGGCCTTAGCTACCGTCTCCTGCGTGACCTTGGGCAAGTGACTGCCTTCTCTGGGCCTCCCTTTCATTAGTTGGGTGAAGACAGACGCAGGCAGAATGCTCCTGAAGACTAATTTTCATGTATGGGGTTCCAGCACCCGACTACATCTTCTTTGCTGATGAGCTTAAGTTTTTTTTTTTTTGTTTTTGTTTTTTCCCCTGGGTAACCTCTTTACCTTATGTTACTTTACTGGGGTGTAAGGAATTCACGGAGGCCAAACAGAAAACAGCCAGCATAGAGCTGCCACACAGTAGGCACTCATCTAACTCGTGTTACTGACTTACTGTTGCTTGCTCACTCAGCCATCAGCCAATCGTCCACTAGTCTATCAGTACCTCTCCAGTACCTTAAAATGATCCTGGGCCACATCTCGTTTTCTCAGCCTAGAGAGGCTGGTGTTGGTCTTCCCATTTCACAGATGAGGAAACTAAAGGACAGGTAAGTTAGTTACACACTCAAGGTCACACAGTGTATGACACCAACCACAGAGTCATGCTTCACAGAGGTCCCATAGACAGAGTGGCCCTCAGCACGACTCCTTTTCTTGGGATGAAAGTGCAATGGGGAGGTTTGGGGGGAGGAGAAGGGACCGGCAAGTGTCACCCTGTTGTGGTGGCTTGTGATGGAATGATAAACCAAGTTCCTGTCCACCAGCACCAAGGTCTCAGGGCCACACATTTTATCTGTGACAAGGGCCACCAACCAGCAGATATCTGGCTGAGTTCTCCGGGCGCCTGGGCATCTTGTGAGCCTTCTGCTAGGATGGGGAAACGGTAGCTGGAGTAACTGAGCAATCGGTGCACTAGTTTGCTGGGATGAGCCACTGTGGGAAACCAGACATGGCAAATCCATGCCCTCTAAAGGTGGTTCAGACATTCACCATCCACATTCTTGCTGTCTTCAGGAGACAGCAGGATAAGGTCTGCTGTGACCTCTGGGGTTTGAGCAGAGGAGGGCTCCAGAGTTCCTGAGCTGAGTGGAGTTCCTCCCCATCCTCTGAGCTACTCCTACCGGAGTCTAGCCAGTCAAGGCTTCCCTGACTTAGGAGGAAGGAGCTTCCCCCGGCTGCTTCTGCCCCTAGGAGCCTCAGGAGGCCAAGATGGGAAAAGGGCATTTCCTGAGCCCTGATGTATTATGATGGATGCTCATGTCCAGCATTCGATTATTAATTCTTCCCAACAGCCCCAGAAGGCAAGTAAGTGTAGATCAAATTTTATACACAAGGAAACTTTCTCAGAAGAAGGATGCCATGTGCCCAAGAGCTCAGAGGATCTCCCGGCTTTGGGAATAAGCCTGGAGGGCCCATGGCCCTGCCTGGGGAGGAGCAGAGGCCTGGGTCTCAGGAAGGAGGCTCATGCAGGTCTCCCTCCCTCCTACTCTGCCTTTGACACTGGAAACTGTCAGGCCTTTGGAAGGTTCAGAAGACCCTGGGAACAGGGCCTAGGGTGAGGCAGCTGACTCTGGATCCCAGGAGATTGGCCCCTGCATAGCAGCACCTGGTTGATGGTTGGGGGCAAGACTGAAACTTAGCCTTTCTTGAGCAAGTACGATGACCACTGAGCTTTGGTGACAGTCACTGAGGATATGGTTTGCAGGTGGGCTGGATCCGTACTTTCCAGATGGGGAAGGAAACTGAGGCCCAGAGAGGGAAGGACTTGCAAAAACCGCTCAGTTAGGGTGGGGCAGAGCTACACCTGGAATATCGGATGTGAGCCCACCCAGGCTACACTTCCTGATCACCTCTCTGCCACCATCTCCCTGTTGCCAGCCTTGGGTGGGAAAAAAACAAAACACTAAGATTTCTGGCAAATGTTGCCCACGTCAGTCATTCTAAGCCCTGAAGCCCCAACTTTGCAATCACATGATAATCAAGGGTCCGGTGACCAGATACACTTGACTATTCCCTGTCTCCCATCCTAAGGGGCTTGGATGCTAGCACTCCTCTCCCCTTATCCTTCCCCGCCCCTTCCTTTCCATGTCTCCAGGTCTCACCACAAGCCAGAAGTGTAATGGAGATGTGTGCTGATTTAAGGAGAGTGTTAGATGAAAATGTACTTCCTTTATAATATAGGGAGATATTTTTAAATGCATATAAATAAACATTTTTAATTTGCTTCAACGTTCGGATTTTGTCACCGTCGAGCATGTGTTTTGTTACAGGAGGAGTGTGGTGACTGTGAAAAGTGAGCCTCCAGACTGCCAGTCCATCTGGTTCAGTGAGGAGGATGCCCTTCTAGAACAGCCCAGCAGGCCGGGATTGCCCTCCAGGGCCACTCTGGTGGGCTGCCAGTCTGTGTGTCTCCCCATCCCAGAGCCAGACCTCCTCCAAGTTTCTGCTGTCGCAGCCCCTCAGCTGCTGGAGCCCACCTCTCCCGAGGCACTGAGCTTCCAACCTGGACTCTCTCTCTAGAATGTTCTGGGGGGCCTGATAGCTCACACCACACTTTTGGCAGTTGATAGTGGCTTAGTTCTTCCACAGGACAGGGGTCCTCAGCGAGGAGCTAGGGTTCTATGGACCCAAGGAAACTATATACAAAACAGTGCTGCTGTGTTCTGTTCTCATTTGCTAGTGCTCTTGACCAAGTTTTGTGCCTTAAGGGGCCAGCCCAAGCCAGGCCTACTATTGGACCCTAGATCCCTAGCAGCAGTTCGGACCTGTCACCCAGCAGAAGAGCATGTACAGCTCCCCTCTACAAAACAGCACCTGCTGTCCCTAGAGGATAGCTGGGATACCTCTATCTCTGGGATGGTTGTAGGGTCTGATGCAACCTGAGGAGGTCCCTTTCCTCAGTCACTACTACACTCCTCAACCTCTCCCGCAACATTTTTTTTTTTCCTGGACAGGGTGTCAGGTAGTCCAGCCTGGCCTTGAACTTACTATGTAGCCAAGGATGACCTTGAATTTTTGAGCTTCCTGCCTCCACCATTCAAGTGCTGGGATTACAGGCATGTGCTACCAGACCCAGTTTTTCAGTCCTGGAGGTTGAACCCAGGGCTTTGTACATCTCTCCCATCTATATCCCCAGCCCTCCAGTGGGATGCTTTTAGGTGACAGGAAGATGCTTGTAAACATATACAGGCGTCTCTTCCTCATGGAGTTCAAATGCCAGTGGACAGGTGCTCAGCACCCAACCTCCTGAGCCCCCACGTGAGTGACTACTGCAGCCCCACTGCCTGTTGGGTAGAGGTCTTCTAGAGTAGGACCTCATCTCTTCATGCCAACTGACCTCAGGGGTATGGTAATTGGGACTGCAGCCAGACATGCAAGTATCTCAAGTGGGGTGCAAAGCATGGGCTGGACCTATCCTCCTCAGTCCCAAGAATAGCTACTCTAGCTCCCTTTAACAGACCAGGGGACCCAGAGAGGCTAAACACCTTAGCTCCCAACTCTCATAACCTGGAGGTGGTCACATTGGAGCTCAGTGTATTACACTTGACTGTCACACTTAACTCCAAAACCTGTTGCTCCCCTCAGTCGGGAAAAGGGCATGGCCTTTCAGCCAAGTTTCCAGTGTGTATGTGGGATGGTCACAAGTGCTGGTGTCAGTGTCCTGGGTTTGAAGCCTGAAGAACACTGGCAGAGCATTAGCTGATGCCTGTAATCCCAGCATTCCAGAGGCTGAGGTAAAATCACCATGCTTTCAAGGCCAGGCTAGATTATATGGTGAGTTTCAGGCCAGCCTGGCCAGTGAAAGGGCTTAGCAGGTAAAAGCATTTCCTACGTAAATTCCATTTACACCCAGAACAATTGGACCGGAGCAGGAAATGGAGGCCCAGAGAGGGGAAGTAGTTACCCTAGGGTCATGCGGATCAGAAAGCCACCAGCCTCTCCCTACTCCATTCTTCTGGTGCCACCTGTGGCTCAGATGTCAACTGCTACAGAGAGGCCCTGCTTTCTCTCCAGTGGCTAGCAGGCGAGAAGAGGCTGGTGTGCTGGGGCTGGGAACACCTGTGCACTCTTATCCCAGGCCCAGGAGCAAAGGGCGGCAGGCTGAACACGCTTTTATGACCTAGCCACCTCCCAGAACAGTAAACAGAGGGGCAAGCAGCTGGCACCAGAGCCCTCTGGGCAGACAAGGTCCTAGGTAGCTGACTTCTGCCCACCTCTGGGAAGAAGGTGAGAACAGCCTCTCCTTCCAGAAGCTTGAAACACACTCTAAGTTCCCACTGTTGCTGTTCCTTCCCTTCTGGACCTGACCATCGCATATAAGTCTTAGTTCAAGCACCACCTTCTCCAGGAAGCCTTCTAGGCCTTCTGATGAGCCAGGAGCCGGCTCTGCATTCCATCTCCACACACATTGGTTCCTGCCATGTCCAGAGCGAAGTTCTGACTGGCCCTTACCTTCTTATATTAACCGCACTATGCGTGTGGCACTCTTCCCCCTGGGCCAGGCACTTCTCGGGGGGGTGGGAAGGGCTGCATGCTTCCCAGGCCCTGCCATGCCTGGTACATAGAGTGCAATCTGAATGATAACACGGAAGGAGAAGCCCGAACTAAAAGTGCCGGGTGGATGGGAAGGCTGATGGGTAGAGTCTGGAGCCACTACTCACTGCTCACACAGACTGGCATTCCTTCAGCCTCAGGCCTGCCTTGGCAGGGTCCTGTTTGATCGGCCATGTTTGAAAGGTGACTGTGTTGGAGGAATTACAGAATGAAAGGGAGACACACAATCATGAGGAAAGGATGATGGTGATTAAACTTTTTAAGAAATTCCTTTAATGCTATGTAGGATTTTTTATAAATTGTTTAAAAAGGAAAAACTTATTCCTGAACCTGCATCCAAGAGATTCCACTCGACTTAACCCCTGTCCAGCTGTGAGTTCCCCAGGTGTGATGGACTGCCTTGGGGAGGTGGGCATGGGCAGGTAGGTAGTGGATTCTGAGTCTATCCTGAGAAGCTTCTCTTCCATCCACAGGCCTTCCTGCAGGCTAGAGAGGGGACAAGTTCTATCTCAAGAGCAGTGACCAATTGCCCAACCTTTACCTCAGGCCTGGTCCTGATGGCTTTGTGACCACCTCCAGGCTGGGGAGGGACAGAGCATGGGAGCATGGGGTGCTAGGGGCAGGTGGAGATGAGGCTGCAGGAGGAGACAGGTGGGACTGACATCATCCTGACGCTTCACATCTGAGTCTAGACCCATGTGTACCGTCGTCTCTCAACACTGACTCCTCTCCAGGGCCAATCTGGTCCATGCAGCAGCCTCCCACCTCACTCTGGAGCCCCTGGAGGAGGAGGAGGTGGAGCCTCAGCCTTGTCTTGACAGCTTGTTGAGCGAGCCCTCTGGATCTTGAGATGTCTTCAAGTGACTGAGACCTCTTCACTGTGGCTCCCCATCACCCCATGGCCTAGGACACAGGAGCTGGAAGAGGTCCTTGTCCAGCAGGCTCATCACATGACCCAGCCAAGGGAGGCAGGGAGTTAGCAAGCGACTTGTCCTAGGTAGGCAATTTGTCCACAGTGACCCCAAAGGTCAGCAGCAGGGCTAGAACTCAGAGCCGGCTTCTTAGGCTCCTGCAAAGCCAGGTACCCAGCATCCTAGTCCCTAGACCCCTGGGCCCCAGGCTGGCAGGGTCTAGGCTAGAAACTCCTCTTTGACAGGCACTGGGGAGGGGCTGCCCAGAAGGCCTGCACTGGTAGGGCATAGACTACCCAGGGGTGGCCCTGATGGTGTGGGGTTGTCATCCAAGGGCAGGGGCAGCTGTGAGGGAGGCAGGGGCGGTGGCGGCTGCTGCTGTTGCTGTTTCTTCTTGTTGACTTTGCGCTCCTTGGCTCGACGGTTCTGGAACCAGATTTTCACCTGTGGGATTGCACAGACTTTAATGGAGCAAGTTGGGTCCGGGGAGGTGGTCTTCACGGTCCACTTCCTGCTCCAGCCACCAGACCTCAGGGACTGAAACACATTCTCCCTGTGCCCTAGACACCTTCTTCTGTAACCTCCTTCTTCCCCTTTCCAAGGCCCCATTACTCCAGGGCCCCTGTGTCCTGTAACTACCCCTTAGCACTTGGGTCTGAATAGCACTGAATAACACGACTGCCCCCGTAGCCTCTGTGTGTGTGTGGGGGGAGGGGGGGGCTTAGTTGCCAGTTTGGCAGTGGTCCAGCGTGTGGTACTGTGCCAGTCGTCAGGACACAGCTTCTCTGTCCACTTTTTGTGAGCCCTCTCTCTGCATGGCATCCTGAAAGCCTAACTCTGGGCCCTGCTACTTGGGCTGAGGTGGAGGACCTACGTACCTGCCGCTCTGTGAGCCCCAAGTTAACAGCCAACTCTGACTTGCGCCGGATGGTGATGTAGCGGCTGTAGTGAAATTCCTTTTCCAGCTCCAGGCGCTGGTGGTCTGTGTAGACCACACGGTACTTGTCCTTGGTCCGAGTCTTACCTGAGGAGCAGAAGGGGCAAGAGGGGTGGTGAGTGCCTCGGAATGCCCAGAGAAGCCCAGGAGTCCCCTGGCAGGGAGCTGATCGCTGGGATGCGACTCAAGGCTAGCTACGTCAGCTGTGAAAAGTGAGGCTTCTGGAGATCCCCAACTGTTCACTCAGAAGGCCTCAGTGCTGTGTGGTAACAAACTCCCCAGGTAGTTTTGACTCAAGGGTCCCCAGAGCATGAGTCTGAACACTGCTGTCATGAAGGGGACACCTGGCTGGTGAGGATGGACTGGGGCTAAAGGGGGTTGCCAGACACTCCTCCCTCCTGTTCAGGGAAGACAATAATGGAAAAAACAAAACAAAACAGGATTTGGAAGTACCCTGAGCTTGAGGGGCTCCCCAGTTCTACCGACTGCTAGCCCAAAGACTGAAAGGCCCAGGGCTGCTGGTGGACCCTAGGGTCTGCTGGGTACCCAGAAGGACATTCAGGACACCAAGCCCTGCTCTAGGGTTGCACCAGGAGTCAGGGGCTGATCTACCCGAGCTGTCCACACGCCCTCCTTCCTACGTGCAGGCCCAGAGATGCAGTGACTCAGCTCATTCCACTAGACAAACCAAGTCCCTGCCTCAAGCTACACACTGGGGTGGGCAGAGAAAAAAAAAAAAAAAAATGAGAAGTCCATGCTTGGATGCTCGGGGAAGGAGGCAGACAAAAAGAAAATAAAAATGGAAAGCACTGGCTTGTTTCACTGGCAATTATTTTGAAGAAAAGAAAGAAGACAGGGAGCCGAAGATTGATCGGCGGGAAGGCTTGGGAATTTCCAGCTGAAGTGGTGCTGGCTGAGTAAGGGGGCAGTGGTATCGATAGTCCCTGCTGCTCGGTTGGGTCACTTGAATCTGTAATTCTAGACCAGCCTGGGTAACATAGTGGGACCCTGTTTAAAAAAGAAAAGAAAAGAAAAAGTCAAACATTCAACACAATGGCTCTTGAAGCCTAACGGAGAGAGAAAGAGCACGCGGGCTTCCTAGAGAGACAGAATCTGGCGGAGTGAACGCAGAGTGCAAAGACCTCGAGGTGGAGACAGGTCTGAGGTTGAGTGAGGGAGCTGGTGGGACAAGGAACAGAGAGGGGACCGGGCAGATGAGAGGGAAAAGGCTTAGGTTTTTCACTGTCTGGAATGGGAGCCACAGCAAGGCTCTAAGCAGAGGGGACATGTTGTCTGTTGCAGGCTTCCATGTTTTTCTGACGGCAGTGTGGAGGGTAGACTAAGGGCAGGAATAAGAGGGGCAGGAAGGACTGCCATGTCCCAGGACAAGAGGGTGGTGACTTGGCTTCTAGGTGGTGATGCCTGAGCCAGGAGCTGGGCTTAAGGGCCATCTGAGGTTATTAACATCATCAGGGTTGTCTCTGGAGCTGAGCGCAGAGGGCTGTCTGGGGAGAACATTACTCTATGGGGCCTGGATGAGCACCAGCTTTCTCTGTAAGAAGCTGAACACGTGGTTAAACTAGAAGATGCATGCTCACAGCAGGCATGCACACACCAGGGCATGACCAATCCGGGGATAACCCTGGATCTCCCCTGCCACCCACGTGCCCACAAACAGCCTGGCCTTTGCCACCCTGCTCTGCGCCTTGGCTAAGCCTGTCCCCCCATGCCCTCGCACTAAAGACCTGCATCTGGCCTGCCTCCACCCATCCATCCCACACGACTTGGCAGGACAGACCTGGGCTCTTCTCCAGCCAAGTGGTTCTGTGGGGGAATGGGAGACAACAGCTGTTCCTAGGCGGCTTCTCCCTGGGTTTTCTGCCGGAGCAGCAGAACCACACTGGCCACTTCCACATGCACTAAACTCACAGTACCACCTGACAGCAGAGACACAGCACAGGACGGCCTGTAGTAGTTCTGTGCCAGGCATCGTTAGAGGAGGGGCTGAGGGAGAGGCGGCTGAGGCCTTGGCTCCAGATGGGGCTCCTCCTTGACCTAGAAAAGTCAAGCTTGGCTCAAAAACAGCTCTGCCTGAGGCTATCACCACAGCCTAGCTGGGCTCTGAACCCCCAGCCCACTGGGATCACCAGCTAGAGCCAGAAGGAGTCCTGGGATTTCCGTCCCCTGCCAGCTTCAGATGAAGAGACCATGGTTTGAGGTAGTCATGTGGCAGCTGGAGGTCTAAATAAGAGGCCTGTGAGTTCTTCCAGGCATGTCCAATTGCAGCTGTGGGCCACAAGTGTTCCACCATAGCTATGAATGCAGGCCTACACATCTTTGTATTACCACTTAATGAAATAATGTCAAAGGCTGGATACTCCTGCTAGATCTAGTCCAATCTCCCTGCAGAGTCAGGGTCACAAGGAGATAAGTGGGTACACATATACTAATGCCATGTCCTCTGGTCTAGAGCCTTCTCTGCTGCCTCCAACTCACAACTCCCCATCTCACCATTCTTAGGTACCACTGAGCTGCCCAATATCCTAAGTGTTGGCAACAGAAACGCAAAGAGCAGACCACACCTCTATGTCCATTCCCTGGAAAGGAGGAGGGTCAGACCATGGCAAGGACAGACTGAAAAGCCTCGGACTGGGACTTTTAGATGCTAAGAATACTCTTAGCGATCTCCAAGAGGCAAGGCTGAGCAGCAGATGGGGCTCTGCTTGCAAGAGCCCAGGCCCAGTCATGAAGGCAGCTGTTCTCTTAGTACCTCACTCACTCACCTTCTCTGTCTCTCCCCACTCCCTGCCCCTGTCCCCTTGCGGTGAGCAGTAGGGACCCACAACAGTCATTTACAGCTGGGAGCCAGAGCACAGAAAGCTGCTCTCACTGAGGCCATCAGCCTGGTGATGATGGGAACCACGATTTCCAGATTGGGGACCAGACAGGGACAGCGTGTTGGATGCACTGCAGCACCTCTGTTCCTGCCAGGGTCAGTGGAACCCTAGTCCATAGCCCTGGAGAGGGGTTGATAGGATTAGGAACATACCAGCCAACTTCTATCTAGCCCAGCTGCTTAAAGAGTACAGATTGATTGCTAAGAAAACATCCGACCATGAACAAAATGTTCAAGTCCCTGTATGGCCCAGAAACTGGGGACTCCCACACATTGTCCAGCGTGAGCACTAACTGGAGCACCTTCCTAGGAGCCTGGCTTTACAGAGCTTTGGGCCATAAGTTCCAGTCCTAGGAAATAACCTCACAGAGAACTGCCCACAGCAGTGAATGTCACTAATAACACAAGACTGAAACAATGTCCATGTCTATGAGTAGGGATCTGGTGAACTAAGATACGGAAGGCCCATGGAGAGGATCACTCAGCAACTGTTAAGATGTGTGTAAGGGAGCAAGACATGGGATACTATAGGACAAGCCTGCTACCAGGCTGGGGAGATGGCTCAGTGGGGAAACTGATCTCTACACAAGCATGAGGAACTGAGTTCAGATCCCCGGAACCCATGTAAAAAGCCAGTTATGGCGGCTCCCTCCCCTGTAATCCCACTTTTAGGGGTGGAGGGTGGAGACTACAGAATCCCTGGGGGCGCGGCTCACTGGCCAGTCAGTCTAGCTGAAATGGTAAGCTCCGGATTCAGTGAGAAACCCTGCTTCAAAAAATAAGGTGGAACCCAACCACAGAAGCTCCCTCCTCCAGGAAGGCAGCTGGAGGTGAGAAGCCATAGAAAGGAGAGTGATTTTAGAGGGCTTCAAGTTTTACTGAGTTTGGATGGCCATTGCATTACTCTGTGTGTGTGTGTGTGTGTGTGTGTTCACGAGCATGTGTGCATGTGATTGGAGGTTGACTTCAGCCATCATAGACAAACATTCGACCCTGAGGACATATCCCCTCAGCCCTTTTTGTACTTTTTAAACTTTGAGATAGAGTTTCTTAGGCGAACCCCGGATTCACTTTGTAGCCCAGGCAATTTCTGAAGTTGTAAGCTTCCTGCCTCAGTCCCTTGTGGGCAGGGTTACAGGCCTGCCTCACCACGCCTGGGTTTTTAATTATTTTTATTTTAGTATTCCTTTATTTTAAAGATAGGGTCTCTGGCCCAAGCTAGCCTTGAACCCACGATGCAGCTGAGGGTGACTTTCAACTCCTTATCCTCCCGTCTCCACCTCCAAGTACTAGGATTACAGGTGTACCACAACATCTGGATTACGCAGCACTGAGCAGTGAACCCAGGGTTTTGTGCATGCTAAGACAGCACTCTGATGAGCTACACGCCAGCCCAGCCCCTGAATGCTATTTTTTTAAAAATTAGCTTTATTTATTCTTTGAGAATTTCATACATATATAATGGATTTTGATGGTATCCACCCCATACACCCTCCTCCAGCTCCCTGGGTGCTCTCTTCTCCTTCCCAACTTCATCTGCCCCCCCCTTCATCTTCCTTCCCCTCTAACCCAGAATCCACTTGGTGCTGTTTGCATGTGCATGGGGGTGGGGTCATCTGCCGGAGCACGGGCAACCTACCAGTGGCCACACCAAAGAAAAATGACTCCTTTCCCCAGCAGCCATCAAGTGCCAATAGCTCCTCAGCCAGGGGTGGGGCCTTGTGAGCCCCTCCTCATCCTTGGAAACTGTATTTTCTTTTTTTTTTTTTTTTGGTTTTTCGAGACAGGGTTTCTCTGTGTAGCTTTGCGTCTTTCCTGGAACTCACTTGGTAGCCCAGGCTGGCCTCGAACTCACAGAGATCCGCCTGGCTCTGCCTCCCGAGTGCTGGGATTAAAGGCATGCGCCACCACCGCCCGGCTGGAAACTGTATTTTCAGTGACAGTCAGGAGCCCTGGGTTCCAGGGGCAGCTCTGGACAGAACTCAAGCCTCTATCCTCCCTGTTAACCTTTTGTGTGCACCTGTGCCCCACCCCCCGAACCCCAAGAGGAAGGTGCATAAGAGGAACAGGGCAGGGAGGAGGCCAAGGTGAATGATTTACAGATCTCTGGGACACTGGGGTTAAGGGGGAAGTCCAGGCTCCGGGAACAGGTGTCTGATGAGGGGCCGGCCACTCCCAGACACGGAATGAGTAATTTCTGGGCAAGATGCCAGTGAGAATGGGTAAGGGGAGAGGGTGCAGATTTTCAGGGTCCAGCACGGTGGGAAGAGCCTCGGCTCACTCACCTAAATGGCAGGCTCGCCCTCTGCTCTGGTTCTGTCCTATGCAGAATGTCTCATTCCTGTAGCACAGGCTGCCGTGGGAGGCATGAATGGGACTCCACATCTCTGAAGCATGAGCAGTTTAAGGTCCAGGGAAGCCACAGGCAGATGGCTCCCAGTGCCTGGCCCTTAACCTCAGTACTCCTAGTGAGCTGTCCCAAAAATCCTGGTCCCCAAATTTGGAGTGGATGGGGCTGACACTGGTTCCTGGGGTTTAGTACTTGGCTAGCTCTCCAGGTGTTCCTGGTATGTGGTTGTTTGAACAAGCAGACCTCTAGGGATGTGCAGGCCACCTACATGCCAGGGTGGCTAGGGATCATCTCCCTACCTCTCTGGGTCCCTTATTTGTAATATGGAGATAACCATTAAGGATAGCCACCATGGCCATGGGCCAAGCAGTTTGTATATGTATGTGCCTGAACAACCTGTGGGATAGTGTAACATATCTCCTTTTATTGTCCCCTCCCCCAGACAGGGTTTCTCTGTGTAACAGCCCTGGCTGTCCTGGAACTCGATTTGTAGACCAGGCTGGCCTTGAACTCTCAGAGATATGCCTGCCTGTGCTTCCGGAGTGCTGGGATTAAAGGCGTGCACCACCACCACACCTGGCTGTGTATCCCATTTTTACATACAAGAAACAGGCTCAGTGAGGCTTATATACCAAACGGTGGGATTTGAGACTGTCCAGGACCGGGGAGATGGATGGTTCAGGGAAGGGAACCATCCTTACTTACTGCCAAGCCTGATGGCCTGAATTCCATACCTGGAACCCACAAGGCCCAGATAAACAAATGTAATTAAATATGTTTAAAAAGCCATGTCTATTTGTCCTCAGAAACATACTAGAGCCGGGCTTGGAGGCACAAACCTTTATTCCCTTGAATTGGGAGGCAGAGGCAGGTGAATCTCTGGGTTCAAGGCCAGCCTGTTCTACAGAGTGAGTTCCAGGCCAGCCAGGGCTACACAGAGAAACCCTGTCTCAAAACAAACAAACAAACAAATAAAAACAAAACAAAAAAGGAAAGAAGGAAGGAAGGAAGGAGGGGGGGAGAGAGAGAAAGAGAAACACTCTAGAACCCGTCACACAGTGGATGGTTTTTCACAGTCCTCTCTAGGTTTGAGAGGTACAGGGTTTCACGTGGGATGAGGAGGGCTCTTTGTGCAATACCTGGGATATAGCAGGTACACACAGGGAGGGACAGAGCCCACTCTTTCCCACAAGTGTTGGGGTAGCCCCCTGTAGGGATGCCAGGAAATGGGGCTGTGTCCTATCAGTATACTGCGTTTGTAAGGTCCCTTCCAACTTGAAAGCAGGAGGCTCCCATTGTTTGTTGATTCTTAGACTGTGTTTGTTATTATTGCCGAAAGAACTCTAAGGCTGATTTCCCAGTTTCGGAGTCTAGACACCAGGCCTGGCCAGCTGGAAGACAAGGACAGAGTTGTGGTGGCCTGTATTGGGGCCCTCATCCAGCCCAGGACAGACAAGGAGGACTTGGCTTTTGCTCCAAGACAGAGTGACTCCCAGAAAATCAAGTGATCTCTGGGTCAGACTTGCTTCTGGGTTTGTGGCTCCTAAGGCTGACTAAATGACTATCAAGACATGGGCCTCAGACCCTCTCTGATCTCTCACTGCATGGGGTACCTCAAATGGCTGTACATTAAGATGCCATCTGCACCCAGCATGTACGTACACATGTACACACGTACACACACACAGAAGCAAACACATGTGTGTATGGAATTTTGTTAAAAATATCTATTGCTAGGTTCTACTCAGGTCTGGGTCTCCACCTCCTACCATTTTTGGGGGTGGGCGGTGAGAGTGGTACTGAGGACCAAGCCAGCTCTGCCTCTCAGCTACACCTCAGCCCTCTCACCTTTAACAAGCTCCAGCTGGAGTGTTTTTAAACAAGTCCCTCATCTGTGGGTCTCAGTCTCTCCTAATGAGGGGGTGGGTGTTAGCACCAAGGTATGGAACCCAGAACTTCATGTACGCTAGCGATGTGCTTTTCCACTGAACTATGACCCCAGACTACAGGTTCTCAAGTTCTGGACAATTCACTGGGTAGTGGGTGAGCAGTGAGGTGGTAGTGTTTACCCACCACCCATTACATGCATAGGGAGAGCACACCCGCACACCCTCCAGCCCAGTAGAGCAGGGGACAATCGCCTGCCTGCCTATGTCTGTGGCACCTGCCTGCTGGGGGATGCTTAGGGAAAGGAAAGGAAGACATTGGATCCCTCTTCAAGATGGAGATGAGAGAACAGGCCCAGAAAGGTCACTGGGTCATGTGATAAGGACAGCCGCAGAGCCAAGGAACGGAAAAGAAGGAAAGAAAGATAGAGGGGGTTCAAAGGTATTTGGAGGAGCAGCTTCCCTGCCAGCCCAGGCATCTGGGCACCATCAGCCAATGCCTTTCCCAGGCCCTGTGGAACACCAAAGAACAGGTTCGGGCTTGGGTGATTTGTGCCTCCACATCCCCATCTACTAAGGAAGAGCTGGACAGTGTTGCATCCTTTAAAAAGAGACAAGACCAGGATGAGCATCTTTTGTATAGAAAAGATGTGTGAGAAGAAAGCATTCCAAGTATGCTGAGCATACAAATAACTCTAATATAAGACCAGATTAACATAAGAGGATTGGAAAAAAGGGACAGGGTATGAGTATCCCTGTGGTGGGAGCACTCTAAGGATCTAAAGCTAGCACCAGGGCAGAGAGCTGGGAGGTGGCTCAGTCTGTATCCTTAATGGAAGGACCACAGATTTCCTGGGTCCCCTCCCTGCCCAGCACACCAAATAAACGTGAAAACAGTTTGTAAAGGGCAAAGGGCTGTGGATCCAAAAAGCAGAACTGAACTATTTGCAGAAGCGGATGCTGGTGTGCTCCCTTGGGAACAGGAGGAATGTTGCCTGATGGGAAATCACATGTCAAAGTACACCCTCGAGTGCGGAGATCTGATTAGGCCATCAGTTGCCATGAAGTCTCAATTTGGGCCTGTTTCCCTAACTGCGTCACCTGTGACTGGGTCTCTGCTGCAGTAGCAGAAGCCCTGGCCATCCTCAGGATAATGGAGGCCATTCTGGAGTCATGGGGCTTCCTGCTGGGCCCACAATTCATCCTTGAGGCTGAGGGGTAACTACAAGACTATTATGTTATGGCTCCTCACTCAGGCCCTGGAGGAAGGACGAGGTTGACAGGGTTGGGTTAAGCACAGTCAACTCTGAGGAAGCTTCATGAGGAAATCAGTAGCCTAGGGGAAGGCTTTCCTGAACCAGCCCTTCTTCCCAGTCAGAGTCATCTATCACAGCTACACCCTGTGGCTCTGAAGCCACCTGTGCATCGTTTGACTACCATATCTTCCTCAAGGCCCACAACCAGCCCTGGGTTTGTGAGGCGGCAAAAAGGAACTGTTCGAGTCTTGGGCTAAAGAGAAGGCGCAGAAGTTGAGAGCATTGGCTACTCTTCCTGAGGGCTGGGTTCGATTCCCAGCACCCACATGGTGGCTCACAACCATTTGTAATTCTAGTTCCAGGGAATCTGATGCCTTCTTCTGGTCTCCACAGGCACACCAGGCACACACGTGGGGTATAGACATAAACACAGGCAGAACAGTCATACACATAAAATAAGAGAATAATTTGTAAAAACTTTAGAGTTAGGTGACCCCAAAAGTCTTCACCTGTTGGCCATGGGCTAGTGATATGTCCCCAGGTAAACCACTAGAGCCCTTTTGTTTTTAGTTTTCTTTGTCATAGTAACCAGATTTCAAGCGTTCAACTGCTGTATGTACTGTTGGCTGGCCGCTGGGGAGTCCAGATCTGGTGCATTTCCACAGTGACAGGAAATTCTATGAGACACCACCACTAGTTCCCTGCCCACCAGGGACCAGAAGCCAAGCTGCTTAGCTCACTAACTACACAGTTTACACTAGCTGCAGCTCCGGCCACCCATTCTCATTCTCCCAAAGTTATTCTACAAGGACCCTCAGTCCAGAGCATAACTCCATCCCTTCAGCTGATGGCTCAGCCTCCAAAGCAGCCCTTCCTGCCTATGGCTACTGTGTCCTTCTCTTTGCTCAGCCTCAAGGCCAATCGAGAAGTCTACCACTCGAGGGTCAGTAATATTACATTTGAAGAAGGTTGAGCACACACGCTGAATGCCTGGGAGACACCAGCTGGGTTCATTCTGACTGTGCTGGTTCATTCTGACTGTGCTAGGTGCTTAGCACTATTCTGGTCCCTGTTCTCGTGGCAGGCATGTAAAAAGCAAGCATGTCAATTAAATGAGGACCAACCATGAACAGGAATGCAGAGGGCCATGAATAAGGAACTGAGGGCTGGGCTAAGTTGGTTGGAGGGTGGACCTTCTTTACTTAGCCTTGGGGAGATCTCTTAGAGGGATGGCACATAGGCCAAGACCCGAAGGTTGAGAAAGAAGCTTCCATGTCACAAATGGGGAGCAGTATGACACACAGAGAAAACTGCCTATGCAAAGACCCTCCGATGAAGATCAGAGTGGGAAGCTGAGTATCAGATGATCCCACCTTTGTTCAGCCATAGTCCCCCATCAACCAACAGAGTCTTCAGCACAGAAGAGAATACTGTTGCCTGCCTTCCTGGAAGGATGGACGAAGGGCAGGATGGATGAAGGGAGGGAAGGCATTAGCTGTGACTGGAGGACTAACAGAACCTCTGGCTGAGGG
>CABHPH010141243.1:0-31614 GCA_902168325.1 Peromyscus nudipes | reverse complement strand
CTCTCTCTCTCTCTCTCTCTCTCTCTCTCTCTCTCTCCCTCTCTGTACAGATCCACATATGTACGCATATGTACGTCCACAGGCATGGGTGTGCATGTCTGTCCTTAGCTGCCATTCCTCAGGTGCTGTCTACCTTGTTTTTTTGAGACGTGATTTGGTACTGATCCAGAGCTTGCCTGTTTGACTAGGCAGACCAGTTACAAAGCCCATCTCTGCTTCTTTGGGGTTTGGACCACAAGCCTGTGTGACCATACCAGGTGCTCTGGGTGAGCCAACTGGTTTCTGAGAGATTAAATTCAAATCTTTGTGCTTGTGAGGCAAGCACTTTGCTGACTGAGCCCTAAAAATTTTAATTTTTAAGTATGTTAGAAACCTGTACTTTTGTAAAACCCAGGAAAAATAAAAGTTAAGAAAACCATTAAACTATCAGCTTTGTTTTTAGTATCAGAGTCAACAGCCATCTAATCATTGTGTAAAACTGTTGTAAAAGTTTCTGAACGCTTACCTTGAATTCCACACTAACGTTGCCATGGGCTGGTAACAGTATGTGGTCTGCCATTGTCTGGGCTAGTTTATCGGTGTCAAAAGTTTCCACAATTTGCCAATCTAATCCCCTCCTTCCCCTTTGCTTGTATAAGGGGTTCACTTTACTTTTTCAAGACACGAAGATGGAATTGTCATCCATTCCTCTGGGTCCTATCCATGTTCTTTCATCTTCCAATGACTGCTCCAGTCAGCCTCCCTTCCTTGAACCCATCCTTGCCCACTGTACCGATTTGGTTTTATTTTTTATACCCACGGCCCCTCTTCCATTTATCCGGAGGTGGTGACTATGTCAGAACTGTTTCCCTATTTCCCTGGGCTCTTGGCCACTGATCCATAAACACATGCAGGACCACTCTCCCTCCCCTGGTCCACAACCCATGTTTGCAGCTGATAAGAGCCAGGGAGAAGGATTGTTTGCATTTCTCATTTGCTTTGATAGCATGCCTTGCACCTCCCAGGAAAGCCAAAAACCATGTGTCAAAGCCCGAATTCAGCCAGTCATCCAGGGAAATACAAATGATCTGGCTGGCGGTGATGTCCATAATTATAGCTTTGACTGTTGAAATGGAGGCAGGCTATGGTACCCAACCTTCCTGCCCCTCCATTCTAAAATGGTATGCCATACTCCTGCCTCTTAATTATTATCATTACACTAGTCTATCTAAAACTATGTTTGTAAATTTCTTCACAATCTATGGTAATTCCATTGAGTTTGTCCCCATCTTTCCTCTGGGTTTCTTTCCCGCCTTCCCAGCTCTGTTTTTCAGCCAAAGATTTATTCTGCATTCTGTGCAAGCTTATCTATTGTTGGTGGTTGCTAGATTGTAATAGAAACACCCTGCCACCCAAGTGCGAGTTGAAGCTGTATCACAATGATGCGGCCCCAATTTTACAGATCTGCTCTGTGCCGGCGAGCTTTAATAAACCGCTCCAAGGTCACGGAGCAGATCCAACGTAGAGTCAGGGGGTGGGACCAGCTGTTGTGAATCCCGAGCCCACATCTCTTTTCATTGCATCAAGCTGCCTCTCAGAACCACAAGAGATACTCTTATCAGTGTTGTTTGGTGGGCGTTCGGTTTGTTGCAGTCGATACTGTCAAGTGAAATCTCCGAATGCCAGAAGTATGCTGTCAGACACTCTTCACCTTCATGAACTCCAGCGTCACAAGCGGCAGCTGCACAGATGTGACCAGGAAATCCACAGCCAGCCCTGAGCACTGGTTGTTAAAAGTGTGTCTGCTTGGAACTCGTTCTAGGGTGACAGTGATCAATGCTGGCATTCATTAAAACAGCAGTGACGGAAACAACAAAAGCCACAACCCACCCAAAACAGTCTAAGTCCAGAACCACAGTTCCACGGAGAACGTAGAAATCCTGTCCAAGGCTGTCCGAAGCATTCCATCCAAAACAATGGTGGTGTTGAATGGACTTTCCCAAACATCACTCTTCCTTTTCCTCCCTCCCTCCTTCCTTCCTTCCTTCCCCAAATAGTCTGACTACTCCTCTCCTCCTCTATATGGGACTTGGTGAAACAAAAGAGGGTAGGATCGTCAAGGAAGAGCTCCCAAGAGACTTGTGAAACCCTGCTAATACCCCAAGCCCGTAGGGGATGCAGTGGTGGTTGCTTATAACCATTCATGTTACACTGGACATTTACACCCGCACATTTTACACTTCAGCAATCAACTGTCAAACGCTTGAAGAGAGGAGGACAAAAGGTAGCTGTGGGTGACAAGCTGACATGGAGGATAATGAATGAGGTAAACCTCGGGTGAGAGAGAAGGAACAGTCACCTCCCAGAAAACAGCATTGGAGACACAGGTGATCATGCATCTTAGGCATGCTCATGGGCCACATCTGTATGTTAAGTATGAGAGAGAGCCTCCTCTCCATCCTGCGAAGACCCTTGCTGCCTCCGCACCCAACCTTGTGTCCTGGCGGCTCGATTTCCATTCCTTTCCAAGTGCTGCCTGTACCTACTTGATGATGGAGGCTAGCCCTCTGTCCCTCCTCCAAAATTTGGTAGCTGGATGAATCTTTTTATCTGTTCTCTTCATTTATTTCCTCTAAAAATCAACTCATACTTTCTTCTTTTAAATTTGTCTTTTACCAAGTATATACAAACGACTGATTTCTTTATGACATTTTCCTGAATAGATGTCATTTTATTTTGCTGCACTAATATGCTTTCTTACCACTAAATAGTTCTTTTGTTTTAATGTCATATAATCCATTCACACACACACCCACACAAACACACACGCACATACACACACACACACACACACACACACACACACACATGCACAGTTCTGTATCTTTTGAGTTTTTGTCTTCTCATAGCATCTTCGACTCCTTTCTTCCTCAAGACACCTTCTTCCTGCCGCACATTCCTCTTTCTACTTTAATATCATATTACAGTGTTTCATCCAGATTCTGTGTACGGAAGAAAGTACACGACAGTTATGTTTCTAGGCTGGCCAATTTCACTTAGCGTGATGAGCCTGCAGATGTCATAATCTCATTCTTCTTTACAATTGGTTAAACTGCCTTTGTGTGTATATGCTACATTTTAAAAATACTATCCTGTTGACGGGCATCTCGGCTGCTTCTGGATCTTAACCGTTGTGAACGGTACCCCAGTAAACATGCACATCTAGGTGCCTCTGTGTGCTGACTTTGGTTCCTTTGGGTATATAACCAGGTGTGGCACATATGGATCATATGATAGCTCCTTTCCTAGTGTTTTGGGACTCCGTGCTGATTTCTACCATGTCTGTATTAATTTGCATTCCTAGTAGCTGGTGACTAAAGGTTCTTGACTGTTATCTGTCTCCTTGATGAGAGCAGTTTGACTGGAATAAGATGGAACCTTAGTGTAGTTTTAAATTCTCTTTTCCTGATGACTGAGGACATTTTTCATATCTTTACGGGCCACTTAGATTTTTTCCATTGAGAAGTGTCTGTTTAACTCATTTGCTCATTTGTTGATCCGAAGACTTGCGATTTTTGCTATTTGATTTTTAGAGTTCTATATAGACTGTAGCTATCAATTCCCTGCCAACTATGGAGTTGGAAAAGACTTTCTGCCATTTTGTATGCTTGTTCCTCTCTGCCGGGTGCTTCCTTGCTGTGCAGAAGCCTTTTTTAATTTCATGCAACCCCACTTGCGAGTTACAATTATTCCTTGAGCTGTTAGGATTCTTTGCACAAAGTCCTTGCCTGTGCCTGCCTACCTAAGTGTTTCCCCTGTTACCCTGTAGAATCTCAGACCTGCAAGTCATATGTGAAAAGCTTCAATTATTTTGGTTTGGGTTTTGTGCAGGGTGAGGTATAGGTATCTAGTTTCTCTCTGTTGGTGAAATTATTAAGGCCACTCCACGTAGTTAAAAGGAAGATTTATTTAGTGGGTAACTTACAAATGAAGGGATAGGTAGGTTGCGGGGTCTGGGGAAGGTGTATCGCAGTCCAGCGGTGTTCTCTGGAGCTCTGCTCGGTCAACCTCCACTATCCAGGGTCCCGGAACAGAGAGAGCGCTGCCCATCCAGATCTCAGGTCTCCAGGGGCCTCCCTTGGCCCAGCCTTGTAGGCGTGACAGTTGCCAAAGTCTCAATGAGGGTTGGAACTTCCAGATCAAAGCTGGAATGGCTACCCACTGCACTCTCTTATGCACAAAGTTATCTAGTTTTTCCAGCACCTTCTGTTGAAGAAGCTGCCATTTTGTCATCTGTTTGTGATACCTTTGTCAAAACAGCAGCTGGCTGTAATTGTACAGATCTATGGCTAAGTCCCTCTATTCTATTCCATTGGTTTACATGTTTGTTTTGATGCTGTACCATATTTTTTGTTACTGTGGCTCTATGATAATTTGAAATAAGATATTGTGGTACCTCCAGCATTTGCTCTTTCTGTCTAGGAGTATTTGGACTCCTCATGGTCTTTGTGCTTCTACATGAATTTTAGGATTTTTTTCCCCGATTCTGTGAAGAGTAACATGAACTTTAGGGGGATTGTATGGAATCTGAAGGTCACTTCTGTTAGTGTACCAGTTCTCACAGTGTTTCTTTTTTTCTGCTGATCCACGGACACATGATATCTGTGGGGTTCCCAGCATGTAAGAGATTTTTATTTAGAGATTTTACTACTGACCCTTGTGAGGTTATAGACACATGTCAGCATATAATAGCAAACACAAACACTTGAGAAGCCACAAAGTTTGTATAATAAAGTTATATTGTAATCCCAAATTTGAGTTTTTGTCTCTTTTCCCAGAAAGCACTAAAGTTTTCCCTCAGCTAGAGCCAGGAGACTTTCTTCCATGATTTTAAATGATAGCCTAAGCCCTTTATCTGAAAAGCTATTCTTAGTTCCATGCTTAAATTTGACAGGCAGTATTTTAAACATATTACCCAGATTACCTCATTTAAGCCTCAAAAGTCAGCCCTAAATCTATCTATCTATCTATCTATCTATCTATCTATCTATCTATCTATCTATCTATACTATGGTTTCCCTGTTGAAGTGTAGATGACTTAAAGAGTCATCCTTGGGTCACACATCTAGTAGTTGACAAAGCTAAGATTTGAAGCCAAGAAACCCAATTTCAGAGCCCATGTCTGTCTGTCTACTTGTATTTTAGAGTGTGCATAGCCCATGGAGACCTAAGGCTGGGAACTTCTCCAGGTCTGCTGACTCTGGTTCCTTTTTGAGTCCTGCCTTCTAAAGATGGACCACCTAGTGTTGGCTTGACAGTCTTGCCCTTAGACATTCCTCTGTCATGTTACAGCAGCTTCAAAGACGCCTGCTTGGCCTCCCCTCTGGCTGCCTCCCAGAAATCCAACTCCTGTCCCAGGCTGTCTTCTGTCATTGGAAATCCCTCCCTTATCCATTTCCCGCAGATTCTTCCCCTGGGTTTTGACATCTTTCTGCACAGACTTGAAATATGCTCTCTTTCATCTTTCATTCACTTATTCATTCAACAATTGTTCAGCAACTTATTATGTGTTGGGAATGTTGCTAAGACTCAGGAGGGTACATGGATGAATAATTCATCTCCCACATTCTCCAAGGCATTCACAGTCTTCTGGGGTATGAAGGCATAAGAATAAATTCACTGCACTGTAGTATATGCTTTGGAAGAGGTATATATAAACAATAGAGCAGTGGTTCTCAACCTTCCTGATGCTGCGACCCTCTAATACAGTTCCTCATGTTGTGGTGACCCCCCCCAACCATAAAATTATTTTTGCTGCTACTTAATAACTATAATTTTGCTACTGTTATGAATAATAATGTAAATATTTCTGGAGATAGAGGTTTGCCAAAGAGATCGTGATCCACACACAGTTGGGGTAGGTTTTCAGTAGACATTACTTTGGATGGGTAGAACTTTCCTAATTTTTCAGGATGGAGGAAAGTCATCCCAAAGACAGAAAAGAAAACACACATAATCCAGCATGGTGAGAATCACAAGTGTGAAGATTTCATTGTTGGTGAGTACTATGGATGGAGCTCAAGGATTCTCCCACAATGCACAGGCACTCTGTCAGTGAGCTACATCCCTAACACATCCCTTCCTTTTTCTTTATGACAGGGTGTCACTAAGTTGCTGGCCTGGAACTTTCTTTGCACCTTGGCCAGACCTTGAAGTTGGGGTCTTCTTGCTTCAGCCTCCTTAGTAACTGAAATGACAGGCCTGTGAATGTGAAGACTTACTTAGTGATTCCTTCATATCTATGAATATTTCTCAAGTGGTTTTTTTTTGTGTGTGTGTGTGGAAAGCCTCAGATCAGGTTCTGGCGATGCCATGTATGCCCTCATGGAGCATAATATCAAGCAGTTGTTCCTTGAAGAGGATGATATTGCCTCCCTTGTAGGTATCTGGAAATCTGATGGTGGTTGTCACAATAACTGGGATATATTAGCTATAGGCATTTCATGTCTGATTACTAGGAATTAAAAAACATTCTTCTTAGAGGTCTAGTGCCCCTGTTTAAGGAACCCTATGCAAATAACAGAAATTATATGTACATATGCACTTATATGTGTACACATGGAGACATGTATACATACATACATATGTTTGTATGCACACATGCACACAGAGAGAGACAGAGACAGAGAGAAAGACACAGAGAGATATTTACTGATTTCCACATAGAAATTCACTAGGACTCTCTCCAAGTTCAGTCAGTCAAAGAGAGAGAACTTTCCAGAAGCTTTCCACCCTATCTCTTAATGGGTTTTAGTTGTTTTGTTGTTCACAAGGTAGAGTGGTGTGTGACAGCTCAGTTCAAGTCAGTCTGCCAGTTTGATTGTTCAGCAAATGCCTTTTCCACTGTAGATGTTCCCAAGACTCATTTATATGACATTTCCAAGAACCTCTTGTTCCTAATCTTCCACTGTTTAGGTTTGTTTGGTTTGGTTCATTAATTTTTATTTTTACTTTTTGTTGTTATTGTTTTACTTCTGGGCCCATGACCAACCAAGCAAGTTGTTCACAATTGTCCAAAAGTCTATAAAGTGTTTGACCTTAAAAGACATCTTTGGCTATGTAGCATGGATAAGGCAGGTACACCACTCAGTGTTTTACCTGGTGTAAAGACTCTCTCCTACTATCTTTCAGGGTAGCAAAGTCAGTGTTCTGCTTATATGTGCACCTTGAACTAACTCGTCTGCAAATCCAGCTTGGCTTATTTTATCCTTCCCATACCCTGGAACCATAGGTGTTGAGCTTTAAGGGGGGAGATGATGTAATGATAGTGACTTGGGAGCCTGGACTGCTCTCCTGTGCTCTCTGACCCTGCTTATGCCTGACTCCAGATAGGCTCTTTCTACCATGTCATGGGTTACCATTGGGCATGTTCAGTTTGTGATAGGGAGTATGTGCCAGGATATAATCACATGACTCCCACACTCAGACTCCCAGACTCTAAGGCCTTGCCACATTCTAGGAACTGTTCTGTTGAGTGATGTGAATTCCCCAATACTGATAGTTGTTTTTATTTCATAATCCCAAGGAGTCTGCATTGTGATTGTCCAATAGCTTGACTTTAAGAGTTTAACTCAACTAAAAAGGTAGAGGGACTACTGACCTCTCTTTTGACATCAGCTGCATCTTTAAGGAGATTTTGAATGTCATTCTTGGTTTTGATAATTCACTGGAAGGACTCACAGAGCATGCTGAAAGCAGCTATGCCCACAGTTGTGGTGGATCACCGGGAAATGATACAGATAAAAGTTAACCAAGAAAAGAATTATGTAGTTCAGAAATGCAAATGTTAATCTCCTGGTATCCTCTTGTGGAATCAACGTGCACCACTTTTCCTGTGTTCACGTGGTAATGCCCACCGAGCACTGGCCACTGGGGCAGCTCACTCATGCTTCTGTGTCCAGGGTTTTTATTGAGTGTAATGATATAGATGTAATTGATTGATTGCTCACATGCTTGACCTCAGGTCAACTGGTACCATCAAATCCCCACTACTGTTGGTCTTTCTGGAACAACCAGCCTTTGCACTAAGGGGAAGGCATCCCCCATCTGAAGTTCTTTATTACTAGTTACCTCAAGGCTCCTAATAAGCAGCCAGTGCCTCTCAGGAGCCCAGGACAAAAGCAAGGTGAAATTCTTTTTTGGTGCTGGGTTAAATTGTTTGTTATGTGGAGTTTGGGGAAGTGTTTTTGTTTTGTTTTGTTTTGTTTTGTTTTGTTTTGTTTTGTTTGTGTGTGTGTGTGTGTGTGTGTGTGTGTGTGTTTGTTTTTGAGGAAGGGTCTGTATCTCAGGCTGGCTTGGAACTCAATGGGCATGCCTCAAATTCATGCCAACGTTTCTTCTCTAGCCTAGCCTACCTAGTGCTGGGTCACAGATGTGAGCCAGCATGGCCAGCTTGGGCTTGTTTTGTTTTTATAAGTCACAAACATCTCTGTCACAATGGGAACTGGGAAGATGCATGGTGACAGGACTGTTGGTGTTGCACCAGAGGACCTGCCTGGGTGTCTCCCCATGTCACTGGTGAACATTTTCAAACAGAATACTCGAATGCTTTATACATGTTGTCTCTTGAATCTGGGGAGACATATGAGATGTTTCTCTCCCTTCCTTCCTAAAGCTAGAAACACAAAATACCATGATTTTTCCATCTATTTTGGAAAGGGCTATCTTGGTAGGTACCAGGCCAGGGAGGCCAAAAAATGTTCGCTAAAGTAAGTGTCCCATGGATCCTCATGCCTCCAATCAATGTGCCAAACCTGGCTTATCATATCCAGTTTACATGTGGTTGATGCAGAGACCAAAGTCATGTTCTAAAGAATGTCCAGGTGCTCTAGGCATTTTCACTTAGAATAATAGAAGATTGGGGATTTGCACAGCCCCAGAGGAAAGCGTAGATATATGTGAGGTTTTGTCCTGTTTGATTTCTTCTGGCCTCAAGTCTCCTCTCTGGAAGGGGTTGGAGGAAAATTATTTATTCTAGCATAGCCGCCCCTTCTGGGCACTTGTGCAGAATCCAAGCTTCCGAGGGCATCTGCAGACTCAATGATTTCAAGTGCATCGATCCACATATCCTGTCTCAGTTATTTTTTGTTCCTCTTCTTTCCAATTAGAGGGCCCAGCCTTGGCATAGTGTTGCTAGGATTGGGGAGTCAGCCTTCTGAGAGCTTTCATACCCTTATGATTAAGTCCTGGCCTGGTCCTCAGCTTTTTCTGCCCTCTGGCTATAGGAGATAAGAGTCTTTTCGTGTGCTGCCAAGGGGGCGCTTTGGTTTTTACAATTCACCTCAAACTGGAGATAAAGCATCCTCCAGCCTCCATTGTCTTCCCCCATTCCATTGAGAACTGTGAGTAAGACCCATTGGATTAGAGTTCTTCTAGTTACCATTTCCTATGAACTTCTCAAGCTCCTTAGATAGTGTGTGTGCCAGTGAATTTTCATTTGCTTTTCTCCATCATGGTTCAG
Source organism: Peromyscus nudipes (assembly GCA_902168325.1). NCBI lineage: Eukaryota > Metazoa > Chordata > Mammalia > Rodentia > Cricetidae > Peromyscus > Peromyscus nudipes. The sequence continues at coordinate 22,115 of CABHPH010141243.1, read as the reverse complement.
CGTCAAGAAAGCTTTGAAAACTGACACCACTGTAGCTTGCAAAGGATGCCCCTACCATGCTATCGAGGAGACAGCCCCAGCACCCAGGCGATGCATCTCTAGAATTTCATTTGAAAAGAGTTCTGGTACCAACTTTTTTTGTTTGTTTGTTTGTTTTTGTTTTTGTTTTTTTTTTTTTTGTTTTTTTTGGTTTTTCGAGACAGGGTTTCTCTGTGTAGCTTTGCGCCTTTCCTAGAATTCACTTGGTAGCCCAGGCTGGTCTTGAACTCACAGAGATCCGCCTGCCTCTGCCTCCCAAGTGCTGGGATTAAAGGCGTGCGCCACCGCCGCCCGGCGGTACCAACTTTTTTTAGGTCTAATCTCCTCAAGGAATAGACACTGAGGTAGAAATTTGCAAGTGAACATTATTTTGGTGATTTCCCAGGAATAACTTGTCAGAGAATGAGGGAAACAGGGTTGGAGAAAGGAAGGGGGACTAAGATCAACTTGTGTCACAGCCAGTAATCTGTGGACCTGTGTCATTGCCGTGATCCTTTAAGGCCATCTTCATTGGAGTTGGGAGGTCGGGGCCTTTCTAGCCCTCATCAGTCGATTACTGGATATGGAGGGCCCTGGAGAAGGGGCATTCCTTGGGAATGGCACTTGTTTTTAGTTGAGAACGATGAAAGATTTTAGCTAGAAGATTTGAACTGTAAAACTCCAGGTTTCTGGGTTGATGGGGAGGTTACTCACATCATCCTCTGCACTCAGTGACGAGTGACATTTACATATGCGATTTCTATAGGCCAGGCCTTGGAGTGGCCATATACAGCTTACTTATGTCGGACATGCTTCTATTTGAGAGAAGGAAATCTTTGTTGACATCAGTCTCTGAGGTTTCAGCATGTATTTATAACTAAAATCTAACCTTTTAAACCCAATATGTTTTCTATAGTAGTGTTTGTTCTTGCTTCCATTATTATTTTTAATTCCTCTATTCTATGGGTAATTATTTCTAAATACCACAGAAGGGCAGTGAGATAGATTAGTAATTAAAAGTGATTGCTGTACAAGCCTGGTGACCTGAGGTCAATCTCCAGAACCCACAAATAGGTGGAAGGAGAAAGCAGAGAAAGCAGACTCGACAAAATTGTCCTCTGGTCTCCACACATGTGCTATGATATACACACACCCATACCTACATACACACACATCATCATACAAACACACACACACACACACACACACACACACTAATAACAACGTAAAATGTTAAGTAAATAAATACATACCACAAGAGAAGGTGAATGCTGTGCTAGCATTACAAATTGATGGCCAAGCCAGAATCTAGCTGGGGTCTGCCCAAACACAAATATCCATGCTCTTTTTCTGCAAAACTACTTAATGCATGGGAGTACTCCTTTAAAATACACTGTGTCAACATGGAAGATGACCTTGAGAAAGACATTTGCTCTTTTGAGCTGAAATATAGATGAATGTGTTTAGCTGTACTTTCCTGGAAACAACTGAGAATAGGTTTTGATATTACAGGGAGGAAGACAAGCAAATGCTTAGTGACCAAGGGGAAAGGAAATAACCACCCTATCAGGGGTGAGGAGAGAGGAGTTTAAGGCCGGGAGTATCAAGGCACTGTCATCTACTTTGTTTGGGACTTGGGATAAACAGAGGAGCATCTTGCAGTCTCCAATTAGGTGAGACATCCATCAATACAGCCCCTAGTCACCACCCCTAATATTGATGGGTTTGACTTTATCAAATCTTTGACGCAGCCCCTATAAACAATACTGACAGTAGAAAAAGAAATGCGTACGTCTACAACCAACAAGAGGTTACTTGCAACTGAACAAGAAACCATTGTAAACCATTAATAAAGATGGGAAAATGAAAAATAGATATATAGTCGGAAGGGATAAATGGGACATATTTAAAGAATAGATCTCATTGTCTAATAAATGTGACAGAATAATTAACATCACACTCATTAGAGAAAATACAAATTAAAGCTACAAGGAGATGACATTTTATAGCCAACAGATGGGCAAAAATTAGTGAGCCCAATCTTGGAAAACCCTGGCAAAGATGTGAAGATATGGGGTCCCGTGTGTATGACAGAGGAATACGTAAGTGGAACCACCATTCTGCGTGGAATATGACTGTGTAATACAATTATTAAACGTGCAAATCTCACATCCAAAAAGTCCATCTCCTGAGAATAGACCTCTGACATGCTGACTCGGGTACATACCAAGATGCTTGTGAAGTTCTTCATTTGAAGGTATCTGTGGAATACCCAGTGCTTCTCAGTCTATCATCTGTCTGTCACTGGGGAGTCAGTCAGTAAAGCCGAGACACACACAGATGAAAGCTAAATGTTCTAGCCTCTCTCTCTCTCTCTCTCTCATTTACTGTTCTCTGTCAGTTTTGTCCCTACACATGTGTGTGTGTGTATGCACAGACACACACACACACACACACACACACACACACACACACACACACGGAAGGGAATATGGAAGCTTATTCACCTCTTTAGAGTTGCAGTAAAAGAAGGTGAGTGTCACCAATCACCAATTCAACTTCATTCATTAAAGGTTTCAAAAAGAAGTTGGTGGAAGGCAGATGAAAGATTAGCTCCAAAATTGGTTCAAATCTGGGGCCTTGGCACATGCTCGCTTATTTGTTAGTTCACTGCCTTCTGGGAATGTGTCTTAGTTAGGGCTCCCATTGCTGTGAAGAGACACCATGACCACGGCAACTCTTACAAAGGAAAACATTTCGTTGGGGCTGGCTCACAGTTCAGAGGTTTAATCTATTATCATCATGGTGGGAAGTATGGCAACACACAGCCAGACATGGTGCTGGAGAGGTGGCTGAGAGTTCTACATCTGGATCGGCAGGCATCAGGAAGAGAATGGGACACTGGGCCTGGCTTGAGCATCTGAAAGCTCAAACACACCTACAGTGACACAGTTCGTCCAAGAAGGCCACACCTATTCCAACAAGGCCATACCTCATAATAGTGCCATTCCCAATGGTCCTATGGGGCCATTTTCATCCCAACCATAAGAGAGTGCTTATTAATTAAAGTTCCATAGACTTTCTTCTGATCCCCAGATGTAATTCCACCAACATTTGGGACTCTCTTTTCCTGACTCCAATGCTTTCATCACAATTTTGCTCACCTGATGACCTGCAGCCTATGAGGACTATATCATAGACTTTCTTTTATAATCAGAATAAGAGGCTCAGAGAGCATGAATGATGTGTCGGACCATGGATTGGAACTAACACTCATGCAAAGCCAACAACACTATTCTTTCCTCATCATCTGGTGGAGTTCAAGTCTGTAGAGAATATTACATAAAACAAATGTAGCTCTTGAACCTCAGAGTACTTTCATTGCTGCTAGAAAAACACAAGTTGACTTATTTTAATCAAAACTCCAACTTGACTGGAACCAGAGTTTCTTTTATGCTCAGATACTCAGTGAACTGGATTTTAGAAAGTAGAGATTTGATCCAAGGAGAATGGCTTTCTCCGAGGAGAGCTACTGTTGTCTCTGAGCCTTGGCTGGGTTCTCCACTCTGTAGCTCTTCACCAAGACTTGCTTTACTGTCTTGGGGAAACACGATCTTCCTAATTCCCAGTTCCCAGGGCTCTGCTCTCTTCATTTTCATGTTGTGTTACTTTCCTCAAAACACAGAATCTGACTTGACTGGTGGTTCATCAGATGCCGTTCTGGAAACAAGGACAACTCACATCTGCCTGATGCCGTACAGTTTACTAAACACCTCAGACACATTAGTCACTGCAGCCTCATGACAGTCCCAGGGAATGCTCTCGCCCTTGTGCTGAAGAAATGTCAACCTTCTAACATCATTTGTGTCCCATCATGGGAAGAACATGCTCATGAGTTCTCGTTCCAAACTTCTTACGTTTTCCTTGAATGGTGCCACCTCTCATAAGAGAAAACAAAACTGTTTTTATTTCTAAAACAAGTTCAAACATTTCTATCTACCACTCCTATTAGAGGGGGAATCGTGGTACGTGAATAGTCTGGAAGGCATATCCAATATCAGCTCCCTAGCTGAGATGTGTAGCTGGAGTTTTCTCCAGTCCCACCTGGGCCCGCAGCTGCTCAGACCCAAGTAAACACACAGAGACTTATATTACTTATAAACTGTATGGCCGTGGCAGGCTTCTTGCTATCTAGTTCTTCTATCTTAAATTAATCCATTTCTATTAACCTATAAGTTGCCACATGGCTTGTGGCTTACCGGTACTTTCACATCTTACTTCTCATGGTGGTGGCGGCTGGCAGCGTCTCCTAACTCAGCCTTCCACTTCCCAGAATTCTCCTCTCTGCTTATCCTGCCTATACTATACTTCCTGCCTGGCTACTGGCCAATCAGTATTTTATTTATCAATCAATCAGAGCAACACATTCACAGCATACAGAAAGACATCCCCAACAGAGATGTGTGGATACTGGAATTTGAATCTACTGGTCCTGCCTCCATGCCATCTTGTTTGGCCCCCAAGTACAGTGGTCTTGCTTCTCCAGTTCTGTGTTTGCTTGTTTTACCTTTAATCAGAGATACTTCAGAGGGCTGAATGGCATCTTCCCTGAGGGGAGACTCTGAGAGTGAAGGGAAAACTCTAAGAGAAAAATAGACTGTTGTAAGTTACCCTGTAGAGTTGGAATGTGAGTCTGACTGGCCAGCCTCAGCCTCTTCCTCTGTGACTCTTGGGCCTTGGTAGAGCAATCCTCTGAGGTAAAGGAGCTTCCAATGGAGCTTTATGAAGCAATTGAGATGTGAAAGATGGTCCAGGAGACCTGTGTGAGTCAGATGTTAGTCAGTGATGTGTGCTCTAGCTCCCCTTGGTTCCTGCCTCCCTTGGAGCCTGCAGTCTGCCTCAGCCTTCTGTTCTTCCATTGCTCATCAACACTTTCAGAAGACAGTGAAGAGGGAGTAAATGCTGGAGAAGGTGACTCACTGTGGATATTTTGGGGTGCCTAGGAGGTCTTCCTTGGGTCTCAAGTCAATAACTCCATATCCCCAACAGATCTCCAGGCCCTGGGAAGTGTATGTTGAAACTCAAGCTCTGATTTGTAATTTAAAAGTAGCCTTTTCCCCAGAAGACCTTGTTTGGAAAGACGGTGGCAGGAAGGGGCTTATTAAAGATGCCTAATCAAAGATGAGATGGACAGTTAGGTAAGCGACACTTTATCCATCAGCACAGCTTCCATCTTGGGCTGGGGAGCCCCAGAGGCATGGTGCAAGGAACCAGTATTCATCTGTTCCCAGGGCTGCAGCCCTGGTGCTTTTACTTTATCTTATTTCTAAATGTCTGTGTATCATTGGGGCCCCCGAGTTTTGGTGACTCAGAGCCTCTATTGTAACTGATGGTAGCTAAACAACTCCACAGCTTTCTCTCTGTAAGTTAACAGGCAGTTTTTCCTACCATGTAGTATAAGCCACTTAGCATCAGTCTCACAGATGGAACCTCTGTGATGTCCCTGGGAGCCACCCTCCCCTCCTCATTTCAACATCTGCCACATTAATTCTGATTCTTCTAAGCAGGCTGCACTCACTAGCTCCTACATGGCCCCCTGGCACTGGCCTCTTCTTGCAACCATTCCATCCAAGGCGTTCAGCTTCTCTTTCTGAAGCCTGGCTTAGTGTGTGCCGCTTACAAGGAATGACTCTTACAGGAGCCCAAATGCCTGCCTCCCTGCTTCCTCTGGGCTTTCAGAATCCCTCATTTTCCCTGTGTAACATGCAGACTTTCACCTTGCATCAGTTTCAAGCTGTCTTATAAAAATGAATGGGCATGTGAGTCTCTTCCCTTAGGTGGTGAGCTGCCCTTCGGCAAGTTGGGACTTCTTGTGCATCCCCCAAAGTCCAGCCCAGTGCACAGCTCACAGTAGGGTCCCTCCTGATTACTGAATCAGAATTTTCAATGGGAATTTCTGTTCTTATGTCTCCCCACATATCCTGTAACTTCTCGAACAGTGGATGGCAAATGACAACCAAATGCCATCGTAAATAACAAGCCACCTGCTTGTTAGGACAGTTCAGTTGGAATACAGCCACTTTCAGTCTTAGTGTTTTGCATATGACGTAATTATACTAGGCAGTTGCAGTACAGATCATCAGGGCCGCAAGGTCAAAAATATTTATTACTTGATATTTTACACAAGTGGGCAAGACTTGTCCACTACACAAGGGGCGGGCATTTTGCTTTATTTTCACATGTGCATCATAGGAAATACATTAATTACTGAATGAATGATTCAGAGATTCAATACTTAGCCAGGAGCTACAATCCAGTGATTGTTTTTATTTTTGTTTTGAGATGAACATGCTGCATGACCATCTGATGGTCTGTTCTTGCTTTCCACTCACTAATTAATTCAGTCAATTATTATTATTATTATTTGATATTAAGCTTCTACTATGTCAGATACTGTCTTTGGCATTGAAGTACATGGTGAGCAAAACTGTCATGGTTCTCACTTTTATGGAACTTAGAGTCCTGGGAGAGAGAAAGACATCAACCCACTGCCACGTGTATCCTGTTAGTTGTAGCATGAGAACAAGTGTCATGTAGTGCTGAGGGCCTGTCCCAGGGCAGTAAGCTCCATCAGATAGGTCAAGAAAACAGCTATTTGCAAGCTCAAGACAGGAGGACACAAGCTCAGGGCCAGCCTGGTCAACTCTTAATTTAACAGACAGTATGTCTAAATAATAATAATAATAATAATAGTAATAATAAATAATAATAATAATACAATAATAATAAACAATAGTAATCATAATGGTGATAATGATAACAGGTCATGGATACAGCTCAATGATAGAGCTCTTATTTAGCATGTTCAAGGCCCTATGTTCAATCCCTATTACTGAAGAGAAACAAACAGGTTAAGGGAAGAGTATCCTAGGATGAAAAGCCTATAGATGACTCTGTGTCAGAGAGGAGCTTGGGAAGCAAGAGAAATGACAAGGAGGAGTTGTTCAAGCCAAGAGGAGGCTTCTGAGCCCTGCAGGGGGAGGAGAGGGAAGTTTGGGTGGGAGCCTTTAGGGGGTTTTCTTCTTATCCTGGGAATAGAACATTGAAGAATAAGCAAGGATGTACCAGAGGAAGGCAGGTGGGAGGAGACAGACTTCAACACCGTTAGTGTTTTTCAAAGCTTACCCTTTTCCTCAGAGACAGACACATCTTTTTGGTGACAGCTGCTTTCAACAATTGATTGTGTATTTCTTCATAAATCAAATTCTGGAAAATGACAGTCATGTTCTTAAATATTGTGATAGCTGTGATTGTCGCACCGTGCACTCCTTCAGCTTTTTAATTTTTTTTCTAAGCCCCTGGTTCACGCACAGTACTGTCTCCTTGAGGAACTACTGTACATATGATACTGAAAGCTAGAATGTTTGAGCTGAGGCTACTCAATCACCCGCATGCTGTACTCAGTAGCTCATTCAAAACACTCTGTCCTCAACAACCATCAAACTGAACACGGGTAATGCTAGCACTCACTCAGGAAGTAGAGGTAAGAGGAACAAAACCTCAAGGTCAGTCTTTTGCACGGCAAGTTCGAGGCCAACCTGGATGACATGAGATCCTATCAGAAAACAAACGCCAAAAGAATTCCCCTTACTTCTCTGCCTATAAATGCCCCTCTTGCTGGAAAATAAATAAATAAATAAAAGGACATAGCCTCTTTTTTCTGTTGTTTTTTTTTTATGCCCTTGAGTTGAATGAGGCTGGCTAAATACTTGGAGGTGTCAATAAACCATGAGATATCCTGTTGATAAGCTGGGCCTCCATAGTTGACACCAGAACTCTTTGGAATCAACATGAGCTTGACCAACATGGCTTCTTCCAGACAGCTAGATAGTATAAGGAGATGTCATGGTTTTCTCCTTGGTACTACTCTTGCCCACATCCTTTATTTCTTATTTGATTAAAATATGTGAATGGCATTCCAGCCATTGCCCAGAAAGAGAAGGGAAGTATCATTCATTTCTGAATTGCATGGTTCCTGCCTAACTGCAGGCAGGCTAGTATTGTGTCAAACCTAGCATCTGTTTTTAACATTTTTACTGCAATTTGATGTGAAACCTATCTGATGGAAGAGAGTCCCTTTGGGGTTCAACTCTGTCTTCAGAGGTCTTCTTTCTTTGATTGTCATTTATTATTTTATTATACACACACACACACACACACACACACACACACATATGTGATGTTCCAATTTGAGTGCCAGATCTGTATTTCTCTTTTACTCTTTCTCTTCCTTCTTGGGCATTTTTCTCTCTACTTTTTTTTGAATTTTATTTACTCATTCATCGTTCTTTGGTTCACTAGCTTCTTTTTCAATCTAGCCATGATTTCATTAATCTCTTGGTCCAGAATGAAATAGTTGACAGTAGAGGGAAAAGAGAGAGAAAGAGAGAGAGAGAGAAAAACCAGATTCAATTTGGGAGTGACTCTGATGATCAAAGAAGAAATGAGATCTGTGAACCATGAAAGATAAGAACTCATCCAAGGCTGATATTCACGCCCTTGGTCTGTGCTAAGTATCCAGAGCATCACAGTCAGTAGAATCGTAGTCTGCATCCCCCTGTTCTCATCAAAACAGGAGGCAAGAGACTGAGGGAAAATATTATTCCATAAATTAGATTGCAGGTCTTTGACCGAAACTATTTAAATCTTAGATTTCCTCTAAACAGAGCTGATCTCAAATCGATGACAATCCCAGTGTCTTTCAGGGTTAATGAAATAAAAGCCAAGATGCAATTTGTTTTCATTTCAAAAGCCATCCAATAAAAGTCAGTGTGGGCTTCCATAAAAATCTAACTTTACCTGTTTGATTCTCAGACACCCTGTAGACAGCACAGGGAGGGTAATTCCAGTGGGCTGTGCACTGTCATATTAAACATGCACAACAAACAGTTCTGACACAGCCAGGGTGATAGAAGACGGTTCCATCTTCACATGGTTCGGGATCAGCCATTTGAAGGACCACACAGAGGAATTACAATGACCCCTTGATTCACGTGGCTTTAACAGAGTGGCTGCAAACCCTCCGAGGAGGAGGAGGCCGTATGCTGAGTAATTTGTGGCCTGCTCCAGAGTGCACAGAGCAAGTACAGACCTGGACAAAGGTACCACCCCAAATCCAGGTGATAGGAATTTCTTAAGGCTTTCTAGTCACCAATGGGGCACATGTCTCTATGTCTGATGAGAAGCACAAAGCAGATGAAAATGCAGTCTCTTAGCCTGAAGAGGTGTATATGGACTAAATTAATCAAATAGTGTTTCTATGTTTTGTTTTTGTGCTGTGGTAAAGAAAGAATCCCTTGGCCTCTGCTGTCATAACCCTGGATAGACTAACTCTGTTATGACATCTGGGTACTTTAAACCTATGCTACTTGGTTGCAGACTTGGTCTAAAATTAAGTTGTTGTTCTAGAAGCTTCCTCAGAAATATTTATCTAAAGAAATTCCTGGAGCATGCCAGACAATACTGTAATAGGTTGTGTTTATATAGAAAGCATGTCTGGACTTCTCCTTCCTCTGTGCGTAGGGAAGTGTTGTGCCTGTAGCTGCTGGCTGGTAACACTGCTTTTGCAATATGGGGCCATGATGGATGCCTCTCTTTGAGCAGGTCTGGCTATTTATTATGTGTTATTATCATTGACATTGTTTCCTAGCTCAGGGAAGAGATTACAGTGATTTCCATTGTAACTTGTTATTTTTCTTCATTCACAGTTCTGAGAAATGAGGTGAATTCATTAATGAGGACACTAAAGGACACTTTAGTTCTGCTGTGGCCACCCATCTGGCACTCTCTGACACAATGAATGGGACCATCAAGTCACTGATATATCTTTCTGGGAGATGGAGCGATGGATTCCTGAGGCACGGGCATTTTGCCATCATTTTATGCTACATTCATTGTCCATATTTTTACTGTTGCAAATTCTGTCGCTTGGGACGTTGGTGTCCTGCTAATGCATCCTATTAACTCCCTAGTCAACATTCGCCTTCCTGCTAATGACTGAGCAAAACAGGGTTACGAAAGAGGACCTCCTTCTATGTATAAGAAGTTCAGGTTTCAGTCTCCAGTAGAGCAGATAGTGTGGTGGTTGGTACATGCCTGTAATCCCAGCACTCCAGAGGTCGAGGAAGTAAGATCAGAAAGAAGTTCAAAGTCATCCTTGGTGGCTAAATAGTGTGTTTGAGGACAGCCTGGGCGAAAGGAGACCTATATGAAACAAATCAACTCCAGAATTAAGGCCTAGGTTGTTGAGGAACTCACTCCAAGGCTTTTCTCAATCCTGTGTTTTTCTTCTGATCACTTTATGATTTTATCTGTTGTTAGTATTCTAAGAGATTTAGCTCTGTTATAAAGCCTTCCAACCTGAGCTAATGAATTCAGCAGAAACAGGGCCGTGCCAGAGATGTTGAGAGGAAGTGGCGACATACCCAGGAAAACATTTAATAACATTGAGATAAGGGCAGAAGAAAAATAATGGAACGACACAGGGCTTGATTAAAATATCAACAGAGTAACAGCATCATTAGTTTGAGATTATTAGCCCACAAATGTGGCTCCTTGAGTTCCAGGGTGGGGTTTCTTTTCTCTTTGCCTGGCAGTGATGTGCATTGGTGGGTTGTGCAGGCCAGGCTTTGGTGGAGTGCAAAGCTTCTCAAAGTGTGTCTCCTGGACCAAAGACAGCATCACCAGATAGCCAATAAGAGCTGGGGATGATTGCATCAGAGGCTGCCTGGGGGGGGGGGGGGCATGTGTTCTACAGGCCTCCTAGATCAGTATTCAGGCAAGCTGTTATGGATTCTGATATTGAACGTGATGGCTGTGGGGTCATCGGAAGATAACTCCCCCCTCCCCCCAGGCTTTTAAAGGGACCGTCCATTGTTTACTGATGGATTGTTAGCTACACAATCCTGTACTCTGCCTTAGTTACATCAATTTTCTTTTCGAAATTGTTTTGTTTTTCTGAAAGTTACAAACAGAATTCCAGTCAAAACAGATCTTCCAAGATTCCTAAGAAAATTGTGAGTGTAGAAAGTAGGATCTGAACAGATGCATGCCTCTGTAGAATGACTCCAGAGTCCCAAGTCTGGAAGCTTTAAAACTCTTCCTCCTCCTAGCTCTTTTGCATGTATTAAAATTTGGCCAACAGCCTGAACCTGTTAATGGTGACCTCTGCTGTTCAGAGGCGGCACTACAATGATTCAAAGATGATAGCAATCAGGCCTGATGGGTAAGAAAGAATGGACAAAACAAAGTTATGTGGAACATGGACGTGGAGTGACTTACTGCAAAATTATCTGCTTTCAAAGGAAATTGCAACGTGGGAGTGTCTGATCCATCCCAAAGAAAAATTATAATGTTTGATTCTCATTGCCAAGTTATTTGGTGCTTGGTGTTATCTTTGACAATTCCCTGCTGGACGGCAGGGAAGAGTTAGAACTGGGAAGTCAGCATGATCTCAGAAGGACACATAATTTTTGGTTTTGAACGGATGACATCTCTACCTGTCACTAATTTGTCCGGGTCACTGGAAATATCACCTTGCCATTCTTGAAGGAAAAACAAACTATAGTAATTGGATGTGCCTTGGAATGAGATGGTTCTCTTATACGCTATGAGCAGCGGTGTTGCTAGAAGCAGAATTCCTGGTATCTGGTCCTTCATTGAAAGTATTTGCCCACGTGTTATGTAAATGAGTGTTACGGAGCCAAGATGTCACAGTTGTGGCATCCTAGGTAACCCTGCCTCCAGGTAGAGACAACCAATATGGCCACTTGCTCCAGGAGCATTACTTTCCTCTCTACTACATCTGAGCTGAAAGAGAAGTGAAAGAACATCATTTAAATCATTTTCCTTTTCCTCTGTGTGTGAGATTTGTCAGGGAGCGATTGAACTCCTTTGGGGATATTACCCATTCTTAATTATTTAGCTAAAACTTTAGTCTTTGGTGTGATTTCTATGTCCATATCTATAGTCATACTACCTAAAACATGCCAGATCTCATCTGATTTTCTCAACTTAGAAGTATTTATTGAATATCTCTCATGTGTCTAGATATGTATACTATAGTAGAGTAAATATGGTCTTCGGAATAAAAGCATTTATAGGTTCTTCCAACATGTTTACAGTCATGAGTCAGAAATTTCACTGCTCTGCACCCCAGCTTCCATATCTGGAAAGGGGGCATGCAGAATCCCTACTGTCAAGGACAACTTCAAAGCACTGGGAGAAGACGAAGTCAACTTTCATGGCCGGGCTGACAGTGTCTTCTACCACGAATGTCTGAAAGCCACTTACTGAATTAGCTAGGTCCTAGCTCCTTTTCCATGATACAAACACAGAACCTTGTGCCAATGAGTAGCACTGTCCAGTGGAGAAGGGCACTGGTAGAATGCTAGCTCTCTTATCTTATTAACTGGTTCTGCAAGCAACTTAGCAACACTTCCTTAGTTTCTTTCTTCTCTCTCTCTTAGGCTGATTATAGTTCTTGTTTTTATCACTTGCATGGGCTTTTTTATCTTCCTAGTTTCCTCAATAATGAGCTACATAAAGCTTGACACATACTTATTACATGTCTGTATAAAGATTATGTTTTTATCATTTTAAAAATTAGAATGTGACAAAATACCTTGAAGAATTTTTGTCAAAACGGAATGAGGACCCATGAGAGAAACATGTACTCAGAGGCTAGCAGACGATTTCGTTGCTTCCCCCTCCCTTCAGTGTAAAAGTGGGGAAAATAGGGAGGTTGGCTAACCCTGGGGCTGATGGGAATTCTAGGAAGAAGACCTTGTGATAACATTGTGAATAAAGCAGATCCCAGCTGCCAGATTGTCGTTCTCTCCCTGACATCATTCATCTCTTAACCCAGAGTGCTACAAGCGTCTACTCTTCAAATACAATATTGCTTCAAAGTAATTTTTTCTTGGTAGTCCAGCTGGAGGGGGAGGCATTGTTCTTTCACCCAGAGTATTCCAATATGCACTGAGCACAAGACACTGTGTGTAATGGGGTTCTAAGAATGAGGGAGACGATGGAGGGATCCTACTCAGACTCCATTTTATTTACCTCATCCCATTTTTATGAAGTGAAACCTAGTATGTCTCCCATGTTGAGTTCTTGTAGCTATTTCCAGAAGACCCTTAAGTCTTCATAGGCTGTTGTAACTTTCATTTGAAGTGATCTTCCCTTCCTTGTGTCTTGACATTTTCTTCAGGTCTCTTTATGACGTTGCTTTGCCTTTGTTGGAGTATCTGCCTCCCCTTGAGACTGAGAGATCCCCAACCCCTGCTGCTAGCTATCTCAATGTGGAGAGGACTTCTGCTGTGGTGCCTGGCTCTCCTACTCCACATCTTCATCGTGTCCCTGTCTGTTTGTTGAGTCTCTAAAGAAGGATCGAATCCCACTCGGAAGATGTGGCTCCTCAGACGCCCTCTCTGTGTTGTTAGGACCTCAGTTTTGTTACTTATTTGCTCTGTGATCTAAAGACACTTGATTTGTCTCTGTTTCTGCTTCTGTAACAGAGGGATAACAGTAGATCTTTCCAGAGCATTGTTGGGTATTAAATTATCTGAGATGTGTAAGGTTCATAACAGCTCATGCTAAGTGCTTAATAAATATTACCTACTACCCCATGGTCCACATATATGCTTGCTTATCTATCTGTCTATCTATCTATCTATCTATCTGTCTGTCTGTCTGTCTGTCTGTCTGTCTGTCTGTCTGTCTATCTATCTATCTATCTATCTATCTATCTATCTATCTATCTATCTATCTATCTATCTACCTATGTATACATGTATCTATCTAAGTATCTATGTATCTGTCTGTCTATCTATCTATCTATCTATCTATCTATCTATCTATCTATCTATCTATCTATCTACCTACCTACCTACCTATCTATCTATTTTCCAAAGCTAAGGATCAGATCCAGGGCCTTGTATACACTAGTACTCTACCACTGAGCCACACCCCCAACCTCCACCCCTTGTTTTTCTTCTTGAGATATTTTCTATTTGAAATTACATGGTTTTGGAAGAAGTCTGTCTTACTGATGTTTGCATCACCAGCTTCTAGTGCAGATCTGTATATGATTGTGTGTATGTATGTAATTAATCAGTGCCAAACATTCACACACCATTAGCCCTTCAGCCTACTTAAAGCAATCATTTTATGTTTTATGCATTCACTCTATAATCACAGATTTTCAAACAAATGCAATGACAGTTGAGCAGTGTTTTTCCCAGAAATACATTTGTTCCAGACCCATTGGAATTAAATCTCTCGAGTTATTCACTATCATTATCAATCGCCATCATCATCAACAACGTTATCACTCTTATTAAGAATGTACTAAAGGAGACAAAAAGTAATTATTTTCAGATATATTTTTCCAAAATAGGACACTTTGACATTAAAAAAAAACTAGCAGAAGGAAGGTTACTCTCAGACTTTCTCTTGCCACTTGTCCCACAAATAGGTCAGAAGATAGTCATTCAAAAGAGCCTTATATTCGAATGTTCATTCCTAAAGGAGAGACACACATTGCAGAGCCCAATAGTCCCTGTAAGGCTTGGAGAACAGCGTGGGGGAACAGAAAGGAAGATTTAAGAGGCACAGACAGGGAGAGACTGCTGAGAAGCAATGTCAGAGGACATGACGGGGCTGTCACACTCATTAACTCCCAGCACCTGTGGTTGCTGTCCTGAGATCTGAACAAGAACAAGACAATCACCAGTCTGGCATGAGGAGTAAGAAGTCATGAGGCTCCACACCGAGCAGAGGAGCTATTGGCAATGGATGACCACTGCAGGACAGTTAGTTGCCTTCAGCAGTGGGGACCATGATAGGTGGCCCATACTTCAGCAGATGGTAGCCTGTGTGCATGCATATGTGGGCAGCACTAATTCGACTCAGTGGGCTATTTAAAAATAAAAAGAGGAAAAGGAGAAGGAGGAAGTGGTGGTGGCAGCTTGAAGTTGGGAGAAGTGAGAGTCTGGGAGGGGTTAAAGTTGGGAAATAAGGGATACAATCTGAATACATTGTATTCCTACATGAAATTACCAAGAAGAAAATATGTTAAATTTCTTTTAATAAAGAGAGAATCACTATACCCTAAGGAAAGGAACAACGACCCACAAAGATGCATGGAAAAGCCAACAATCAGAGCGAATAGGTATGCCCAGGTTCTCTCAAGTTTTGTCCTACTCTTGTCCAGTTATACTTTTCCACAGCTATTCATCAAACATAGTATAGGAATACTCAGGATCTGCTGGCTGGCATTTTTTTTTTTTTTTGAGTCTTGATTTCTGAAGGATTCCGTGGCAGGTTAAACTTGTTAAGTAAATGTGGTGGTTTGAATGAGAGTGGCCCCCCATAGGCTCATATATTTGAGTGCTTGGTTCTTAGTTCATAGAACTATTTTGGGAATAGGGTGGGCTTTGAGGTTTCAAAAGTCTGCACCAGGCCCAGTTTGTCTGACTGTCTGTCTGTCTGTTTGTCTGTATCTCTCTCTCTCTCTCTCTCTCTCTCTCTCTCTCTCTCTCTCTCTCTCTCTCTCTCTCTCTCCCCCTCTCTCTGCCTCTAGCTTGAAGATCAAATGTCAGCTCTCAGCTACTGCTCCAGTACCATGCCTGCCTGTCTGCTGCCCTGCTCCCTGCCATAATGATCATGGAATCATCCCCTGAAACATTAAGCAAGCCCCGATTAAATATTTTCTTTTATAAGTTGCTTTGGTCCTGGCATCTTTTCCCAGCAAAGGAACAGCAACCAAGATAGTAAATTTGTAGGCTGTGTGCTGTTCTTGTTGATGATGACAATCTCCTTTCTTATAGGAGCCTTAGCCCCGAACTTGAGGATGATGGAAATCTTTTTCTTTTTCTTCCACAACTTATTGATTTATAAAATGGAACTGACAACCAAATATTCTTTAAGCTTGTTTTGAGATTATTCAAATGAAAAGTATGGGAGAGGGCTACGTGCAAGCTCTAGTTATTTTGTTATTTGAACTAGGAAACATTATTACATTAATGTAGGCCAGAAGGAAACTAGACTAAGCTGTGGCAGCTTTCTAGTTGCAATTCTTTAAAAATTGATCATTAGTGGCCTCTTCTATGTTAGAAAGATTGCCAAGTATGTTCGCTGCTTGCTGATGTGGATACTGAAAGAATTTAACCCCCCAAATTTCTCCTGTCTGAGACATTATCTGTGTCTCATGACCTTTGGCTTTATAAAAGCTGCCTCCCCAGATGTCATATAGATCATATTTAAAGTTAATGTACTGTCCCTGAGTCTATGTAAACATATTAAACCATAATTCAAGACATCTAGATGCAAGTCTAATCAGTTATTACTTGAGTGAAAGACACATTGCATAGCTGTTTTGGTCCTGTGTTTCTTAGTCCATTGGTGAAGACAATGCCTTCATGGAAGCTCTGTGGTGGCCAGGGTAGTAAAATGATGTAGTAGGTGCTTCTACACAGATCCACGCACCATGCATGTCAGGTTGGAAATATCTCTTCGTTCATCTAAGATGGAAAAAAAATCACATGTTCATCTTGCCGAGTCTTTCTGTGTCTGCAGAGTGAATATCGTGCCGCCTGTGAGAAGGGCACATTTCCAATGACAGTTTCCTGCGTGGGAAGTGAAGAGAGGGGATTAGAACACATAGTTCAGCAGAGTGGCTCGATGCTCTGTGAAGGTACAAGGGACAACTCAAGGTTAGGAAAGAAGGAGGGTTGTGGGGGGCGGTTAGATGGCCTTGGAGCTGAATGTGAGTGCCGAATAGGTTTCTCCACTTAGCATTCAGGGGAGCAGAGGAAAAAGAATTGGAATTAGGGATCCTACATCCAGATTTGCAACACTGACTTAACTAGAGGGAAGAAAAACCCAAGGAGGATGCTGGGTAACTTATGACCCAACTAATTTATTTCCTTGATCCCGGAATTTTGAACAGATCCTATGCCGTTGTGGGACTAAACCCTCTTGCTGCTTTTGGCTTTGGAGTCATCTTGTGCCGTAGTTAGACCATGATGTTCTTAGACTCACAGTCGTTCTCATCCTTCCTAATGCTGTGACCCTTTAATTACAGTTCCTCATGTTGTGGAGATCCCCAACCATAGAATGATTTTCATTGCTGTTTCATAACTGTGGTTTTGCTACTGTTACGAATTGTAATGTAAATATCTGTGTTTTACATTGGTGTTAGGTGATGCCTATTAAAGGGTCATTCGACCTTCCATAGAGGGGTCGCAACCCACAGATTGAGATCCACTGCCTTAGAGGAACTCTTTGTGCGTAATTTTGTCTACCAGAGGTGGTGTCTCTTGTCACTAGATATCAGCGTTTATAAATGGTGTTAGAGTAAGTGGGCTCAAAAGATGATTCTGAGTGATTTTCTCCTTTGAGGAAAAAAGAGGAGATCAGCAAAAACTCCTAAATTCACGGGGCAGGACTTATTAGCTCGAATGTCTTCTTTTCTGTTGTCCGGATAAACATTAAAATGAGAAGGTAACGGACGACAAGCAGGGAATCAAGAGCGCCAGGGTGGCTGGCTGTAAATAAAGGAAAGACACTAAGGACGGCCAGTGCTATAGTGGCCACGGTCATCCAGAAAGTAGGCATGCTGTGGATCCAGAAGGCTACCAGGCCAGAAATGCATGCTTAGGTATTTCCAGGTGTAGGGAGCACTTATAAAAACGGTGCCGCTGTTCCTGCCTCCATTGCCTCCTCCTTTGCAGTGGGCCTTGCTCTTCCCCTCAGTAGATGAACTCTACTCCACTCCCGTTTAAATCCAGACCAGCATGAGAAAGCTCAGAACAGCTTACTGAAAGGATGAGAGCCTGAATGGACCCAAGTCAAGGCAACAAAGTTATTCTTCTCCAAAGATGTGATAGTGCTCAGGCAAGATCGGCAAAGCCCCTTGCTTATCCTGAAGATGACTGCTAGATAGAAAGATGTCTAGACAAGACTTGGAAGGAACACCTGCCCAACCCAGCCTAACTTGCTAATATTCCGAATTTCAAGTAAATAAATTGTTCATGAAGCATGTCAGCAGATTCAACTCAACTCTCTGACTGCTGAATTATAGCTGATACTTGCTCATGGTCTTCACACTGTCTACAGATGTGCCTCAACTATAAGTAGATTAACAGTCACAGTTCTTTCTCTTGAAAAATTATCATTTTGTAATTGTTCTATGATCATTTTCCTTAACCCCTGTACTCTCACTACGTAGGATATTATTTATATATTCATTCATGCATTCATTCATTTAATCAATTTTTAATGCAAAATCTTGCTATTGTAGCCTAGATATTCTGCTGCCTAATCTCATGAATACTGAGATTCTAGGCATGAGCCACCATGCTTAGCTGGGCATTTCTTCTTCGTTTCCTAATTGAGACTGAGTAGTGGTTTGATGGAAGTGTTCCCCATAGGCCCCGATGTTGGAACATTTGTTTCCCAGTTGATGGTGCTGTCTGGCGAAGTTTAAGAGGGGTAGTGAGTATGTCACTGGAGGCAGGCTTTTAGATGGAAGGCCTTGCGCTTCTCCCAGTTCGTTCTCCTTGTCTTGTGCCTGCAGTTAAAGATGTGAACTCTCAGCTTCCTGCTCAGGCCACAGTGTCCGCTACTTCCTGCCATTCCTCCCCCGTCCATTGCCATGCCCCATCAGAATGGACTCTTACTCCTACCTAGAGTCAGAATCCCCATTATACCCTTCCTTCTCTCTGCTGCTTTTGGTCATGGCGTTTTATCACAGCAACAGAAAAATAAGCCAGGCAGGCTGTATCCAGTTGTGAAATGTTTGGATGGGCACAGGATGTCTAAACCTAGCACTCCGCTGCTGCTCTCCCTGGCAACGTCGAGGCTGAGCCTGTAGGGACCACAGTCATCCCTACCTTCCAAGGAAGAGCTGGTGGGGGAAAGCGCATGGGTGGAGAGGGCTGTTACCATTGAGATGCTCCTCTTGGTAAATCTAGGTAAAATCTTTTTTTCAGGGTGAGGGGACACCAGAAAAATGGGCATCTGTTACAAAAGTGTTCAGAGAATTGTTGTGCATAGATATAGTTGTCATTTGGACCCATGCAGACATCTCACCCTATACTTTTCCCGTGTCCCTTTCACTTTTCTTTTCTCTCCTGTTCTTTGAGTACCAAGTCCATGTGAAGTGTGTGTCATATGCATCGGTGTCTCTCCCTAGTTTAGTATTATAACCTTTATGTGTTTCACTTTATAAATCCTTTCTCCATAGTCTTTGGGTTTAAGTTTGAAAACACAGATGTTCAAAAACCAGCGACCACCAAGCCTCTCATGAGCTGTGATAAATTAGTTTGTAATTGAAGGTGGTGTATGTGTGTGTGTGTGTGTGTGTGTGTGTGTGTGTGTGTGTGTTTCCCCTACATGTTCCTTATTAGCTTTCTGGGCAGTGGTTCTGTTAATTGTATTTTATATTGAATTTGATAGTGAGTACGTTTGTGTTCCAAAGATCACGCCCACTCTCCATGTAATGGCTGAGTTGATCTGTAGGACACGTTATTCAATGTTTTAATGGCACATTACCTTAATAAGGAATTTTCTATCCCTTTCAATGGCTGACTAAAATAAAATTCAGATTGCATTTGAATAAATATTATGTTTGTATTAACAGGTTAGTGACATATTTAGACAAGACTGAAATTTGAAAATATGTAACAACAGTCCCAATGGATGCAGAAACCTATTCCCAGAATGGACATCTCCTCTCTTATTTATGCTTTGATCTTTATGGATAAGGAGTTAGAAAATCAACTGTCTCTCGCGCTCAATCCAAATCTTCATACATGAGGGGTTGCTCTTTTCTCATTTCAAAGCTTTCATTTACATTCCACGAAACTGAAGAGTAAGATTGCTTACAAGGTACCAGCCTTTCTCCCAGGGCTTCTGTTGTGTGCAACTCAGCCACCCTGAGCGTAGCAGGCACTCTCCTGACCCCGGAGAGGGAAAGAGCCATCTTGTCGAACTAGGTCAGAAAAGGAAGGTGTAAACATTAGGCTTTGTGAAAAGCTGAGATGAGTGCTTGCAATGTGACTTTAAAGCAAGAAAGCCCTCTCTTTTTGAGTTAGCATCTAGAGGGGGAAAACGTCCTCTGTACTGCATACAGAATTGGTTGTAAAAAGGTTGCCGGTGGAGGAAAATGCACAGAGCTTGGGGGCTCTGAAAAGGTGACGGGAGATGACGGTGGGTCAGCTTCAGTGTGGGCTGAATTCTTGTACAGTGTTTTTCAAGGCTTTTCCCATTAGTCAAACCAGGTCTGTTTCTAATGGTGCCGGGCAAGAGGGAGACTTGCTGGGGCTGTGTGCTTTATTGACTGGAGACCGAGTGGGGCCACAGATGCCGTAATTTCCCTACCATCGCTTTGCTGAGTGCTTTTCGGCCTCCCTTCATTATCTCACTCCGCACTCTCCGTTCTAAGTCGCCTCTTTATAGGATCCACACTGCTGGCTCCCTTTGGCAGTGCTTCTGCTTGTGGGGACCCAGGCACAGAATATACAGGGACATTGAGTCGCCTCATTTCCATGCTGGTGAAAACTGAGCATTCACCTCGCTCTTCCCTGCTTAGGGGACATTTCCTTCCTCGGAACGGAAGGTAATGAGCTCATCCGCTCTCCCCCTAGGCCAGAGGAACAAGACATCCCCGCCAGAAGTGGGGGCACTGAGCCTGGCTCTGCACATCCTAATGAGAACAGTTATTAGAGGCAATGCACCGCCTTTACAGGCAAAATTTCCCCCAAGATGCCATCCCAGATGTGTGGAGAAGAGGCCAGTGGTCCAGTAGAGTGGGCAGGCACCAGTTTTGCACCCACCCTGGGAGCAGGATGCATTATCAGGCATATCTTCTCTGAGACGTACTCAGAAACACATTGCAAGACCATTCTTTCAGGGAGGACTTGCTGGGCCCAGGCTTAAAAAAATTCAGAATGGGATTTCTGACAGAACTCTCAGTTATGGGACACACTTCCTCCCCCTCTTCTCACTGTTCCATGTCTCCTTGGGTTCTCCTGAGGGTATGAACTGCGAGGCATGGTGCTTGCTTGCAGACGACCTGTACACATTTACTCTAAATGGTGGTGCCCCTGCCCGTGGCACAGAGATCCCGCGGAAGGCGGAACTCAGAGCAGAGCCTGGCTCACCATCAGGCTGCACAATACACAGCTGTGCAGTGTGTTGGAAACGAAAAGAAAAAGGACTTTTCTTTCCTTGTTGCCAACTTCATGACTGGAACTCCTGTGACAGAAGACAATTAAGAAGAGAAAGGCATAAACATATATTTACTATAAATTTTATGTGGCATGTGAATGTTCAGAGTCGCAATCAATACAATTTTTTTCCTCCCCTCAGTCTATATGTGGAGAGGCAGGGACTCGGAGACATTTCTACCCTCCTTTCTCCACGGGGCCCCACAGGGCCCTGTGAACTGGGATTAGTAAAGAACTTTTTATTTCTCCAGCTTTGGGTCAGTTATTCTTCATTCTATTTGCAGGATTTGGACAAGTGAGATATCTCCACCATCTCTTCCCAGCCTTCAGAAACTGAAATGGAGGGAAGGTTTCTCTCAACCCTTTCAGCATCCTGGGCTAGGACTGAATAAAAGTAGAAAAGGCAGGCTGACAGCAGGAGACCATGCACGTGTGTGTGTAGCATGTTTTATGTGGTCATGGGCTCCCATAAGGAGAGGGTGCTCCAAGAAACAGGTCTGCATGCACACAGCAGTCCTTGGCTTGATGAAGTGCCACCATGGAGGGGAAGGGTTGCACAGGGAGAGGGTGAGCTAGTTGATGATAATAGACTGGGTAGAGATAAGACAGGGCAGGATGCTCTGCCAGATAGGGCGCCTGGATGCTTCTCGGAGCCCTCTGTGTTCTTGAGGACAAGGATCGTGTTTCTTATGAGAGGCCTTCAGACCTTTCAAGAAGAAGGTCAGACTGTTCTAAGATGTTATAAAACATGGAAGACACCTGTGACTGACCAGAAACCTACACACACACACACACACACACACA
>CABHPH010141242.1:39369-50405 GCA_902168325.1 Peromyscus nudipes | reverse complement strand
TTGGGGTCTAAGAATATATTTTTGTTGTCACACTGATTTTGGGGAGCACAGCTTCTTGTTTGTTTTGTTTTGTTTTGAGACAGGGTCTCATGTAGCCCAGAGTAGCCTTGATCTTAATAGTAGCCAAGGATAAATTGGATCTCCTGATCCTCCTGCCTCCACCTCCCAAGGACTGAGATTCCAGATGAACACTTCCAACTTGGAGAGCACAGTCTAAAAGGAACAGGCAAGTTATAAGAGAGGACAACTCTTTCAGGTGCAAGCTGGTACAGAGGAACAAGTACAGCTTTGGGAACGAGGCAAAGCTCGTTTCAAATATTGATTCTACAAATGATTGTCTTTGGCACTGGAGGCAAGCTGTCAAACTTCTCTAACGGAAAATGAGGGAAAATTTTAGTTGGGCTGATAAAATAATATATTGGTATAAATAATACAAAATACTGTAAAAACAACTTTACATTCTAATAAGTATAAATCTCTAAAGTACTTGACAACCTCCATTTCAACTGCATAAATGACTCTATTATATTTTATCACTTCTGAAATATTGTAGCATCTGAACACTAAGAATCAAGATTCTCACTTAATTTACATCAAGATCCCAGGGCAATGGGGGTGAAGAGATGGCTTATCAGTTAATTATCACTTGCTGCACTTGCAGAGGACCTAGGTTGGGTTCCCAGCATCAACATGGCAGCTCACAGTCATCTCCAACTCCAGTTCCCGGGTGATACCTACCCTCTTTTGGCCTCCACAGGCTGCAGATATGCACATTACATATGTATATACACACATACAGGCATACACCTACATACACAAAATAAAAATACATACGTATATAAATCCTGACAGGCATTTGAATCAGTATTTGATATTTTATAAGTAAACATTTATCCCACAAGCATTTACTAAACTGCAACTTGTCTATTAGTAACAATAACCCCTTCTGTTCCCATAACTCGGAAGTTTGTAGAGAAAGTTCATGCCCATGATTTATATAAAATTTTCTAACAGTGAAATTAATTAGTCCAGATAAAAAGGGTTGACACCAGGGCTGGAGAGGCGGCTCAGTGGTTGGGAGCACTGGCTACTCTTCCAGAGAACCTGGGTTCAACTCCCAATACCTACATGGCAGCTCACAACTGTCGGTTATTCCAGTTCCAGGGGATCTAACACCCTCACACAGACACACCAATGAAAATAAATCATTTTAAAAAAAGGGGGTGGGGTGACACCAGGGACTGGAGAGATGGCTCAGTGGTTAAGCACACTTACTGCTTTTGCAGAGGATCAAGGATCAGTTCCCAGAATCCACATATAGGCTTACAACAATTTATACCTCACAGTTCTAGAGGGTCTAACTCCTCTTCTGACTTCTGTGGGCTCCTGCATACACATGGTACACAGACAACACTCAGGAATACACACACACATAATTATTTTTAAAGGCTGTTTGTTCATTAAATCCTTCAAATGATCCCTATTCTGTGAGCTGTCTCTGGTTCCCCTCTCATGTCAGATGAAGTGTCTTGGTGTTTGTGTTTATAAGGGTTTAGGAATTCCTCCTGTAGGGATAACGATCCCAGAATTTTACTTGTCTGGTTGTTTACTTTAGGTATGTTTTTCTTCCTCTACTTAGTGAAGGGCCTGTGATCTTTCAACTCAGAACCTGTGATTCTTAATTCAGACACTAGTTCTCACTGGGATTCGCTTTTGGGTGTTGCAATTTGAGTCTCTAGACTCATTCTTTTCAGTGGCCAAAATGGAGCTTCCAAATTAGAAGCACATGCTTATGAACTGCCATTGTACAGTGGGTTCTGGGACTCAGTACAAAATCCCCCCAAAGAAGTCTCACCAATGATTGCTAAAGCAACAACTACTATTTGACATATTTTTAACCCTTGAAGATCTCCAAATCCACTGCAGGTGTAGCTTTAGCAACTATTTGTTGGTTGCTTGTCAACTCCCAAACCACAGAGAAGTTTTCTCAAGTACTTGGCTAAATGCAAAATCTTTTTTATAAAGGCGAAAATCTCACAACTCCAGGCAAAGGAAAGCTACTCAGCAGCACGAACTGAGTAATCCCAGATCTCACACAAAGCTGGGAGACAGTCTAGTTTGAACCAGTCACAGTGGAGAGAAGTTGCTGAACATCTGGGGATTCACTAAGGATCCCAGATGCATCACTCCTTAGCAGTAGGCATGATGCACAAGACAACGGAACATAAATATGCCATGGTAACACCATTACATTAGACATGAAATAAGGTAACCTTTTACAAATATAGACTGTCATAGATTATGAGAAAGCTCTATAGTCTAAACACTACAGCTATTATTAACATATAAGCAAACAGAGGAAGTAAAATGTAATACTAAAGAAAGGAACTGAACAAGGAAAGGGGCATAAGTCCTATGGGGCCTTCAAAAAAAAAATAAACCAACCAAACAAACAAACAAAAAACCAAATGGTAGAATTATATTCAACTTACCAATAATTGCTTTAGATACAGATGGTTTGAATACTTTCCCTAAGAAGAGGAGCTGTTGATGTGGTCTAAAATGGTGTGATCCAGTAACATTTTTTTTCTTCCAGAAAGGGGGCCGGGGAGATGGCTCAGTGGGCAAAGTGCTAGCCTTGCAAGTACGAGGCCTTGAGTTCGGGTCTCAGGTTCAGAACCCATGCAAAAGCTGGGTGTTATAACACCTGCCTGTAACCCCAGCTCTGGGTGTGGGGGAGGTGGAGACTGGTGGATCCTGGTGGCTTGCTGGCCAGGCAGCCTAGCCAGTGAGTAAGCTCCAGGTTCAGTGAGGGACCTTGTCTCAAAAATAAATAAATAAATAAATAAATAAATAAATAAATAAATAAATAAATAAATAAAATGGAGAGAGATAGAGGACGACACCCTCATAATGTCAACTTCTGGCCTTCCCATGTTCACACATTTGCAACTACACCTATATACACTCAGACACATGGGTACACACAGATACAACACACACACACACACACACACACACACACACACACAACGATGAAAAGGAAATAATGAAAAAGAAACATACTTTAAATATCAGCACATAGAAATTTACAAAGCAGAACTGTGGGGAAGACATACTGCACACACTGCAAGTGTGGAAACCCAGGTTAACCATGTAACACAAAATTATTATCAGTCATTCAGAAGACGGCTTCAGCGTGATGAATGGGTATGCTTACCCCCAAGCCCTCGCCTCTGCAAGTGCCTTCTAATTACAGAAATTCATGAACAAAACATCAAAGAACTGAAAAGGGAACAAAATCTACAGTATAATTCTTTATAGCATTAAACATTTCCAAGCAGTCGGTAGGATATACAAATTCAGTCACAGCAAAATTGGTGAGCTCACTGTAAGTTCATTGAGAGGCCCTGACTCAAAAGGTCAGGTGGAAAATGGCATTAACTTCTGGACTCCACATGTACACATACACACATGTCCACACACGTTATCACAAACTTAATGATTTAGAACAACACAGAGATGTATTAGGGTTCTAGATATCATAACTCTGAAGTACATCTTATCAGATTAAAAATCTCATTCCATGTTAGATAACACGAAAGGAAGGCAGACTGACGGCCTCTAAGCTCCAGTTCCCTTTAACATATGCTGTTATGGCAGAGTGGAGTCTCCCATGGAATCAAGGTTGCTCATAAACCGGTCTTGAGAAGGAAAGATGTTTCTCCATTATCTAGATGGGTCCACTGCTAGTACAACAGGAGAAACAGTAAAGAGAGTGTGCCAGAGAGATGGCATCTCTGAAAGAACCCAGGCTGGGGCTGTTGGCTCTGAATATGGAGGGGCGAGACCAGCAGCCAGAGATTGTAGGTGGTCCCTAGAAGCTGTAAAAGACCAGACTACATCATCCCCTGGAGAACCAGAAGGAAGGTAACTGCTGCTGCCCAAGACATTAAGACACTGACTAATGTAACAATTGAACATATTTCTTGAGTACAATGTGATATTTCTTTCTGTTTTTCTTTTCAGAGGGGTAGGGCCTTCCTTCCTTCCTTCCTTCCTTCCTTCCTTCCTTCCTTCCTTCCTTCCTTCCTTCCTTCCTTCCTTCCTTCCTTCCTCTCTCTCTCTCTCCCTCCCCCTCTTTCTTCCTTTTTTATATAAGGTATAATGTAAGCCAGGGTGGCCTTTTAACACACTAGTATGACATGTGCTGATTGAACTGAGATAATTAATACATCACTTCTTGTTTCTTAATGTTAAGGAGATAAATTTGAAAGAATATTTAAAATCAAATGTAATTAAAAATAAATGAAGAATACATGATCTACTGACCTACTGCCCAGTGCGACTGCAATTGAAATGTCAGGCTCTGTTTCTATACAACTCAAAGACTTACTGAAACATGAAAAGCTAAAACAATTTGAAAAAGACAAGAATCCAATTTTAAGAATAATATATAGCTATAATCACAAAAGCATAATAGTGACTTAAGAGTAGACACTTAAGATACAGGTCAGTTGAACAGTCTAGACAATTCAGGATATAGGTCTAAATGATTTGCACACAGGAATCTTTACACCTTACACTAGGGTAAGGATGATCCACTCCACATTAGCATGAAAATCATTTGAAGATCACATGAAAAAAATGTGTAATAAAAGAGTCTTGACTCTTATTTCACAGAAGGAATAGGGATTAACTTGAGTCATAGATCTAAATACAAGGTTAAAACTTTAGAACAGAGAAAATATTAACTGTAAAAGAATAATTGGAAACCTTTACTTCATCAGAATTAAGATCTTTTAATCTTTACAAGATTCTGGTTAGAAAATGGAAAGGCAAATGGCCCACTAGAAAAACAATTGCACAGCATCTATCTGACCAAGTGTCTGTGTCCAATGTGTTAGAATGCCCCAGAAAAATAGAACCATATATGCATGCATATATTTATATATTAACTACACATGAGCATGATGGGTTATGTGTGTATTATTATGAGATTCATTATGAGGAACTGCTCATGCATGTGGTTTGAGAGGCTGAGCAGTCTGTTCTCTGGGGTGCAGACTGGAGATCCAGGAAAACTGGTGGCTGCGCCGTCTACAAACGCCTGAGACCCCAAGAGGCTGGTGGGGTGAATTTGGATTCAAGGGTGGAAGGAGATGGATATCAAACTCTCTAAAAGGAACAAATTCTCCCTTTCCTTCTGGTCCATTCAGGTGCCCTTTGGGTTGGATGACGCCCACCCACACGGACCACTTTAAGGAGTCTAAAGAGTCAAATGCTCCCTTCTTACCTGGAAACGCCCTCACAGACACACCCAGAAAGAGTGCTTAGCCCATGTCAGGGTCCATCAAGTCAAGTGCACCCATAAAATTAGTCATCGCATTCACCATCGCTCTCTAAACTCTTTTCTTCTCCCCATTCCCTTTCCTCTTTCCCCTTCCTGTCTCCTCCTTCCTTTTTCTTTCTTCAATTCTGCCATTTTCTCCTTCCTTTTCTTTATCTCTTTCTTCTATTTACACGGAGGTTCAACAATAAGACAAACACTATTAATTATTTGAAAACAGGTCCTCCACTATGTAGCCCAGGCTGGTCAGGACCCCTCTATTCTCCTCCCCAGCCTCCACACTTCCACAGTGCTAGTACATAAGGTGATGCCATCCTTCTCCTCCTCCTTCTTCAGCCTTCTTTTAGTAGCTTTTTTTGTTTTGTTTTGTTTTTCAAGACAGGGTTTCTCTGTGTAGTTTTGGTGCCTGTCCTGGATCTCGCTCTGTAGACCAGGCTGGCCTCAAACTCACAGAGATCCGCCTGGCTCTGCCTCCCGAGTGCTGGGATTAAAGGTGTGTGCCACCCCTGCCCGGTTTTCTAGTCTATTTTTTATATGCATTTCCAAATATATGTCCAAGAAGGCTTGGAAGTCTTTTAAAATGGCTTATTTGACATATATAGTTGAGAAGCAAGGCCTCAGGACAGAAACAGGAAAACAAAAGACTCCAAGTCAAACCCGAGCCCATCTGTTCTTCTACAACTATGAGCTAAAAATGTTGTTTTTACAACTTTGAATGGCTTTGAAAAGAATCAAAGAAGAACACATTTCACGATGTATGAAAATTAACATGCAATTCCAGCTTGTGTGCATTAATGCAAGTTTTTTGGACCAGGAATACTCATCCATTTCTGCATCTCTTATGGAGTTTTCACACTACAAAAACCATTATGTCCACCAAGCCTAAACAGTTTCTATCTGGCACTCCCTCTGAAAGTGTATTCCTACCCTGCTCTAAATATAGTTCTTATTTGCTAGCTTACTTGCCTTCTAGTAATTCAAAGTGATTTGAAGGATGTCAGAATTATACTGCTTCTGTGGGAAAATAAAAGGAGTCTTGGTAAGTCTTGGTTAATCCCAGGAGGTCTGTCCTCAGTTGGTACTCATTTCTGGGGTCTGCAGAGGCCGCATTCTGGGTGCCTGCTGACTGGCAGCATGTGGCTTGGCTCACTCCATCATCTGAGGGAAGACGCCTGCTGCCTTTGTTATTTTGGGCATTCCCATTCACGTTTTCACTAGGCCTGACCCTGCATGGCTTGTAAAATCTGATGGGCTCCCTGCCCAAGGAGGGATGGCCTTGGGCAGGTGGAAGTGCCACTCCAGAGAGGTGGTAACAGGTGAGCAGAGGGCAGGCTGCAGAAGGAGGGGCCGCACCTCTCTGCTCTGCTGGCCTGGGCTGCGTTCTCAAGCTGCTGCAGGGCTTCCTCTAGCTCAGACTCAAACAGCTCATTAGTGTGCCTGGAGAGTCAAATACACCAGGCTTCCCGGGAGTCCAGTTGTTTCCCTAGGAAGGATGCCCAGGGACGTAAAGGACTCCTCTACGTGAGCATTGCACTGGTACCTGGCAGGGACAAGCTGGGCAAACATTCTCTTTACGCATGAGCCACCGGAGGAGGACGCAGATGTCAGAACCCGACTTGGATGCTGGGTGCTCGCCCAGTCCTTGGCCTGGAGTAGAGGCAGTCGAACTCCACTGGCAAGAATACCAGTGCTTGGTGCCAGGAGGATATGTCATTTACCAGCTGCGTCATTTTGGGCAGCGCACATCACCTCTCAGAGCCTCCTCTGGGAGGCTGACTGGTGGGGCAGTTGGGAGGATCACATTCATCAGTGTAAGTGGAGTTTTGTCAGCTGCAAAGACTAAGGGGATATTCCAAGGCAACGTGTGAATCAGTCGTCCAGTGCCCCATGCTGACAAGGGAGAGTTAGAGATACGGCCAATAAAGTGATGCCTGGGAGATTTTTTTAAACCAATTTGGGTCTTCTTTGAGTTACATGTCAAGGATCTTGAAAGCCTCTGGCCACCCCAGTCTACCCTGACCCTAACTTCCTCTTGGTACTTGCTTTTCTCTCTGCAGCATCCCTGCTGCGTGGTTTACCAGACTTTCCTTACATCTTACATACTTCTGGTGGTGGCAAACTCGTTCCCTGATGAGGGAATTCACTTTGTCTGGGTATAGTTCAGGCCATTCAGAAGTCTTAATGGGCTGAAATGTACAAATTGAAGTTTAATTTCCAATCCTATTTGCAATCCCATTCAGCCCCCAGAGCTGTAAGAATCAATCCAATTTTCTTCATGAATTACATGGACTTCCTTCATTCATCACTCTTTTTTATTGTCACGTAGATGTCCTGGCTGGTCTTGAGCTCCTGAGTTCCAGGGAATAAAATGGTTAGTGACAGAGTAGGACACCTGATGTCCCCATTCTGGCCTCTGCACATGCACACAAGCATATGCGTGTGTGTGTGTGTGTGTGTGTGTATGCATAGGTACATGTATGGACAAAATGCAAATAAACGTAAGAGAAAGAAAAACTCTCTTAAAAATTGACTCATGATCCTCCCAAATGACAATTAACAAGATTATGAGTCTGTGAATACCTCTTTATTATTCTGTTTTACTTGCTTTCTTTTGTTTTTTAGAGACAGAGTTATATAACTGGCCTAGAAGTCCTTATATAGTTCAGGGTGGCCTTGAACTCATGTGATTCTCCTGCCTCAGCCTTTCTCATCACTTGTATGTTCTTAAGAAAGATGAAGGCCCCCACATATATGTTTGATGTAGATATATAGTGATTAGCATTTACCCTATCAGAAACTAAAGTTGGGAAATTATAAAATCATCAGTTCACAAAAGAATGTAGACTGTGATATGTTAACATGAAAAAAATTCATGAAAAATAATTAGAGATTAAACAAATGTTCAATAAGAAGCTGTCTTCATTTCACAGTTTTGTAGTTCTCTGTAATGCCCACAATGACTGGACTCTTATAGAAACATATATAATGGAAAGGACATTATAGTTTAATAGCTTCTTATAGTAAGTGCTGAATGTGTCCCACAAACTCTAGAAACTGCTGTTTCATCCATCAAAGGTTTTAAACAGTAAATACTACCTAGTGTTATTATGAAAATTATTCAAACCATAAGCCCTTGGACAGGGGCTTAAGGACTTCATAGGTCTCCAGATAACAGTTGGATTCTTACCCATTTCAGCTTATCCCTGTAGCAGCCTTTCGGAAGTAGACACAAAAGCCCTCATCGACCCATCCATCCTTGCCCCCAACACACACTTCCTCTTTGTACTGATCATCATTACATGGATCTCAAAACAGAAATATGATTTTCAGCCTGTTGTCTTCCAGGTGGAGACTGGATTGGTCATCGTTCGCAGTGTGGGGGGCAGGGGGGCTGAGGAGATGGCTCAGCCAGTTAGAGCACTTGCTGTGTATGTGTAAGCATGAGCTGCATTTGAACCTTCAGATTCTCCAGAAAAAGTCTCGCGTGGTTGATGTAGTCCTGTGTGTATCTGTAACTGCAGTTTTGGGAAGAGTGGAGACAAGGAAATGGTTGGAGCTTGATGGCCACCAGCTTCAGCTCTGGGTTCAGTGAGGGACCCTAACTCGAGAGAATAAAATGGTGAGTGATAAGCAGGAGACCTAATGTTCTTACGCTGGCACCTGCACATGCAAACAGGCATACATACTCATGCACATACATCACACATAATAGGTACAGGCATGCATAAAATGCATATATAAATAAAAGAAAAATACCTTTAAAATTGACTCATCATTTTCTTTTTCTTTTTTTTCTTTTTTTTCTTTTTGGTTTTTTGAGACAGGGTTTCTCTGTGTAGCTTTGCGCCTTTCCTGGAACTCACTTTGTAGACCAGGCTGGCCTCAAACTCACAGAGATCCACCTGCCTCTGCCTCCCAAGTGCTGGGATCAAAGGCGTGCGCCACCACCGCCCTGAAACTCATGATTTTCTTACAGTAGGCCCCTGTCTTCCTGTATCATGTAACCATGGAGACCTGAGAAGGCTAAGCCAATACACAGGGCAAGTAAGAATAGGACCACTGAGGAAACAGCACAGACCTCCTGGTGACCTCTCCACCCTTCTCTGCAGGGTCGCATCACAAGCACAACGGGAACAAAGGAGTGTGGCTTCATTTTGCTGAGGAACCCAAGGTGAGTGCTTGCTTGAGCTTGAATACATGCTGATGGCATGGACTGAACCAAAGACAGCAGTTGTCCTTGTCCGGAGCCTCTGCATCTCTCTGGAGCATTCTCTGTACCCCTCAGGTGTGCATTACCACAACTGCCCTGTGGGTTCACCTAGCAGAGTGGAGGTGGCATGGTCTAAGCAGGCCACCCTCAGATGCCCTCATCTAGGACCAGCTCTCCCTCTCTGAACACATCAGCTGGCTCTTTAGGAATGAGATTTTACAGTTTTTGCTTCTCATCTCCATCTCCCTCGCACATCCACTTCCATTTCTAGCTTTGGGGTGTTCAGTCACCAGAGACTGGAGAGTTGAAATGAATTGGCCCCTTGTCATTTTACTGTTCTTGTCCTGTTAGAAAGCTTACTCTCATGTTCACAGACAAATTCTCAAAGCAGAAGGCCAGAAAAGAACATATCAGGCAGTGCACAGTGAGTATGAACCTGGTTTTCAGTTTTCAAATACTCACTTCAGTGTGCACTCCATTGTCCTACATGGGTGGTGGAGCCAAGCTTCAGGAAGCCATCTATTGAACAGGATCTCTTCCCAGGTCCATTTTGCTAGTTGGGGTCTTTCTTAGAGCAGTAAGAAAGCAGGGAGGAGGAAAAGCTATATGCTGAGACCCCTCTCCACATCTTATTTAGTTCAACCATAATAGACAAGCAAAGTCGGTTTTTTAATCCTTATTGTACAGGTGAATAAATGGAATCAGAAGAGTAAATAATAGTGCTAGACAAAATACAAGCCATGTAGCAAAATTTAAAGTTAGAGAAACAAAGAATAAGTCTGTGGGTTACTCTGAAAAAGCATTTACTTTTAAACTGAAGTTCAAACTTCAGTGGATGACCAGTGTTTTATGTGCTCAGGCTGGCAATCCTAAGAGTGAAGTAACTGAGCCAGGACTACACAGCTAATAATTGGCAAGAAGTTCTCTCGGCACTGTCTGGAGGCTCCCCACCCTAATCTTGTACTCTTAAGTCAAACCCAAGCTCTAAGTGTATTGACTGAGGTCTTTGCTGGCTCTGTACAACCCACGATCAAAGCAAAGTCCTGTATGAAACACACAGGAGATGAGAAAGTCTATTCCACTTCTGTACATTTCTAGTTTTCTCAGGTTTTCTGACGCTCGGTCACAGAAGGATGTCCTCAGCACAGTGTCCTGCACACAGGAGGCTCTGGAAGGACATTCTGTTGGAATGAAGAAGCAGACTTCGGAAAGCCCCAGTAAAGAAGTTTGCCAGGAGGTTCTAGCTTTTCTGATATCTCCTGTTTGGGGCCTCAGTTCTAACCCAATTTTGAGGATGTAAAGGAAGTGTCTCTGTGTATATACTGTGTTCTTTTTAATTTAATTGTGTGTGTGTGTGTGTGTGTGCGCGCATTCCTGTATATGTACATGTATATGGAGGTGTCTCTGTGCATATATTGTGTTCTTTTTTTTTTTTTTTTTTTTTTTTTTTTCGGGGTTTCTCTTTTTAGCTTTGCG
>CABHPH010141242.1:0-39269 GCA_902168325.1 Peromyscus nudipes | reverse complement strand
AGACAGGGTTTCTCTGTGTAGCTTTGCGCCTTTCCTGGAGCTCACTTGGTAGCCCAGGCTGGCCTCGAACTCACAGAGATCCGCCTGGCTCTGCCTCCCGAGTGCTGGGATTGAAGGCATGCGCCACCAACGCCCGGCTTGTGTTCTTTTTTAATTTAATGTGTGTGTGTGTGTGCATGATCCTGTATAGGTACATGTATATGGAGGTCAGAGGTCAACTTCAAGTGTTGCCCTCTATCACTCTCCACTTTAATTTTTCAGACAGGATCTCTCATTGAACCTGGAGACAGAACAGCGACAGGTCCCAGTGATCCTCCCGTCTCTGCCTCTCCAGTGCTAGGACTGTGGATGCACATTGTCACACCCGATCTTCCACATGGGTGCTGGGAACAGAACTTACACTTGTGTGGAAAACATTTTGATGACTGACCTTCTCTCCAGTACTGTGTTCTTCTTGCAGCAGGGTGATATGAAAGCTGACAAGACCCTTAGACATGAGCATCTCTGATCTTAGCTTGCCTGCTGGCTGGTAAACTCAGTACCTAGTCTTAACCTCTGAGTATAAAGAGTAGTGACAAGACAGTTCTGAAAACCCCCTGGAGTCTTGCTATTCTAGACCAGGGTGATTGGAGATGGCTCTGGAGGTGGAGATGGCATTTGGTGTCAAAGGTGCTGTGTGCAAATATTCCCACAGCATTGCCATGGATCTTGACATTTGAATAGTGATGTAGCATTAGTAAGCTTCACAGTCTTAGGTGTTTGATATCACACCACTCCCTTTACTAAACCATCTCTACAATAACTGCCGAGGAACGGAAAAGAAAGAAATAGGAGCAACATTTAAATGGCACTCCAGCTGACTTCAGGGCCTATTCTAAGTCCTGGACTTAACCTTAGCTGACTTAGTTTATATAGCAACTGTGGTTTGCACTGACCAATACTAAATGAGCACAGAAGGTTGTGTTTATAAATTTATATATATATATGTGTATCATATATATGTAACAACAATAATTAAAGAATAAGGAGCTATGAAGTTGGGGAGGTGGGTTCCGAAGGAGTTGGAGGAAGGAAAGGGGGTGGGAAAATGATGTAGATATAGTGCTTATATATGAAATCCTCAAAAAAAAAGTTGAAAATTTGAACTGGGCACATCCTGAATCCTCTGTCCTAAAACTTTGAAACCACTCTGCATAATGTAACTCGCAGCTCTGTCAAACTGTGTCCCATCTACATGCATGCAAACTGAGAAAGACAACACGCACTGAGTACACACACACAAATCTACAGCACCTGCAATTTCCCAGAAGATGGAGAATGAGCATCATCAGAACCATTGGAGGAAGACAGGTGGAGACATCTGGCCGAGCTGAGGGATGGTTCAGGTTTGCTGATAGTTTTACCCATGCTTATTGAGGGGGCAACCGGGTGGAAACGTGGTTTTTGATTGAATTTGTCTATTTAAGAGCATCAGCTAGAAGCGTGTGTGTGTGTGTGTGTGTGTGTGTGTGTGTGTGTGTCTGTCTGTCTGTCTCTCTGTGTGTGCATATATTTATTTTAGAAAGCATACTGGAGTTTCCCCTTATGACAATATTTCACTTATGACAATATTTATGCAGTGTCGTAGAAATCACAGTGTTTTGTCCTTTAATTTCACTGGATCCTTGCCACAGCACAGTATGAAAAGGATGGAGGTGACAATTTTATTGCACAGGAAACACATCCCAAAGACTAAGCTTCAAAAGGCTGAAGCTTGGCTTCACGGGCTACTCTAGACCCACGTTCTCTGTTGTTCTCAATCTGCCCTCTTTTGTGCTTTTCTTATGATAAGTGTACATGGAAACTGGGTGTTTCCTCAGATGTTGAGAGAAGAATGATCTAGGCATGTCCATGACAAGAAAAATAAAGTCCAATGTGGACCAGTTAAAAGAAATAGCAGAAACATTCAGCAATAGAATCTTAACAATATCATGTCAAGTAAAAATAACTGTATTTTAATGGATTGTTTATGGCAGGATACCATTTTTGCAGGTTTTGAAACAACTGAAATCAAGCACATGATTTTTTTAATTCAGAGAGGTGTAGACACAATGAAATCACAGCTACAAGCAAGGGGATGAAGAGTATAGTGCTCAGTGTAATGGTTGCCACGCATGCGTGGAGGCAGCGGAGGGAGGGGGTAGAAGAATGACGTAGGGAGACGTACCAAGGTCCTCGTTTTAGATCGCAGGAATGGTTTCATGAATGCATACATTTTCAAAAGGATAACTAATTAGCCAGCCAATAAAATAAATAAACATTACACATGCAAGGACCAATGAGCAAAGTGTATCTTGAACCACCAGGATTGACTTGACTTTAATTGGAAAACACACAAACGCGCGCGCGCACGCATGCACACACACACACACACACACACACACACACACACACCTCTACAATTGTTCTTGACTTAGCAAAATAGAGCTGTTTCTTATTAATCATGAAGGCCCTCCTCTATCATCACATCAACTAGATTATGTGTCTTCCTAGGTAAGCAGAGGCAATAGAAGAAACCAATTTGCCTAAATGACTTCAGCCTAAACCTAAGGCCTGCACTTCCTTTTATGATGAACATTCTTGGTCTCTCTCACATTTCATTTTTTTCTCCTCTGATAAAACTTAAAAAAAAGAAAATCTGAGGCTGGAGAGAGGGTTCCATGGTTAAGAGAACTTAGTGCTCCTGCAGGGGATCTGAGTTGCATTCTAACACCCATGTTGGGCAGCTAACAACTACCTGTAAAGCCAACTCCACAAGCTAGGACCCTTCTTCTGGCCTCCAAGAGTACAAGCACTTACATTGTCAACCTCACCCACCCACCCACATACCATAATTAAAAATGAAAATAAATCTTTAAAAAGAAAAATTCCAGGTAAGATTCTGTTTTTAGCCTACCCTGCCCGCGAGTTTTCAGAGAACATATGTCTTCATGAAAAGAGAGCTGGGTTTGGATTTGAACATACATAAATTTGTGTGTTAACTCTTCTTTTACTGACTTCTATGAACTTAAGAAAGTCCTGTCCAATCTGTAAGCCTATTTTCCTATCAGCAAATTGGACAATTATTCAAATGTTTCAGGAATAATGTAAGAGTGAAACTAGCCATGGCTGTACCCTGTTCACTAATAGGTTGAACTCTCAGTAATTTACTAATTGGTAGCAATTATTGCTAGGCAAAAGCTGCTATGAGGTCATTGTTCACCTTATCTGAATCTCAACATAGTTTTAAGGATGATCAACGGTATCTTATACGTCATTATTTTACAATTAAGCCACAAAGATTTTTGTAGTGTTACTGTTTGAGTAGATCCTGCTTAGGAGTGGAAGTGTTTATGAATGTCAGAGGCATGCTACCAACGGACTTGGTGTCTCTTTCTTGACTCATAAGTATGCTTAAGATTGGTCTTCTGTGGGTGGTGAGAGAGCTGACCCAGAGAGCTGGCTTACAAGAGTAAGAGAACTGGCCCTGTCCCTCACCAGCTGCAGCACACAGGAGAGCTGGTCCTGTACCCTATCTGGACAGCACATTAGAGCTGACCAGGTTGGTGGGGGGACACAGGTGAGCCAGTCGTGAAGGCATGAGAGCAGGAGAGCTGACCCCCTTTCATCTTCCCTACAGAAACCAGGAGAGAGGGCCCTGTACCTTGCTTGGGCAAAACAGTAGAGCTGGTCCTGGTGGTGTGAGTGTGGGTGACCCGGATCTGAGGACCTGAGAGCAGGAGAACTGACTCCACTTCTTGCTGTAGGTGCATTGGGTGAGCTGGCTGAGGAGTGCTGGAGAGCTGGCTGAGGCAACGCTGGAGAGCTTGCCTGGGTAGTGACGATGAGGGAAAACTGGTAGGCTGACCAACCCAGCTACCACCCAGGCCCAGAATCAGGCTGTGAGTTAGCCTACCCCAATAGTCACCTCATCTATAACTGTTACAGCAGGTGAGGGGGACGAACCTACAGATCCAAAACTGCAGAACCTCTACAACACAGGACAACAGGATATCTGAGAGGAGCCCCAGTGAGAGCCTATTATTGGTGATATAGCAGAAGCCAGAGGCCTTGAGCCAGACCAATGACTCATAGCAATGAAAACTTGCAAGTAAAGATGAATGGACTAAAGGGTAAACTGTGAGACTCAATGGGCCACACTACACCTTCCATGACTCCATGACCTCTCTCTCTCCCTCCCTCTCTCTCTCTCTCTCTCTCTCTCTCTCTCTCTCTCTCTCTCTCTCTGTTTTGTTTTTGTTTTAATTTGGTTTTGTTTTTTGTGGGGAGGTTGGCAAGGGCAGATTCCAGGGGATGGGGAGATAAGTGGGATCAGAATACGTGATGTGAAATCCATAAAAAAAAAACAATAAAAGTTTAAAAAAAAAAGGTTAGTCTCCTCAGAGGTTCAACTAGGTACACTGGGTCCAAGGTAGCCTTCATAACATTCTTGATCGCTTTTAAGAAACTCCTTATGTTAGTCACGATAAGCTAGGCATGCTTCCACAACACACATTCCTAAAATGGCTTCATTTAGAAAAAAATCAAAGAAATATTCTAAGCCACTGGCTATGATGATTGAACGACCCATCTGGAGGCAGTTCTAGTCCGATAGACTACTGTTTGGGGCATACACCTCTTCGGGTGACACAGCAGAGGAAGACATGCTGGCGGGAACGAACTAGCAGTTGCGCTAAGTGACACACAAAG
This sequence comes from Peromyscus nudipes, assembly GCA_902168325.1. Taxonomy (NCBI): domain Eukaryota; kingdom Metazoa; phylum Chordata; class Mammalia; order Rodentia; family Cricetidae; genus Peromyscus; species Peromyscus nudipes. The sequence continues at coordinate 34,541 of CABHPH010141242.1, read as the reverse complement.
TACTGTCCCAAAGCAGTTAGTACCTGGCTGCAAGAATAGTGGGGAAACAGAATGCTGTGACCAGAAGAGAAAGAAAGCTAATCACGGGGTCTCTCTGACAGCCTGGCACGCCCTCGTTATCCAGCAAGCCTCCGCCATGAATAATGAGAGGGCACAGCGAGGGGATGGAGTGAAAGCAAAGTGAACTGCCTAGCTCACAGACATCAGATTCCTTATGTGAGTGTTCTGTTTCATGGCTTTTTTCACATGGTTCTAGTTTCTTGAATGCAACCCTTCCCTGCCATTTCACACTTCCAAATTTCACCCATCCAGTGTTATCTGATCTTTCCTCACTCCTCCTCCCAGGCCCATTTTTTTTTTCACCTATGGTAAAAAGTTCCCTTAGGATTTTCTGACATACCTATTTTCATCTTTTAATGCTTCACTCAAATATTTGAATGAGTCAAAAGTAGAGTACTAAAGGGAACACACGAAATTGGGATCTCAGGCAAACCTTCAGTCTGAGCACAAAGGCAGTGCAACTGTGGTGAATTTTGTCCTGATTTTGAGCTTATCATTTGCCTGGAATCCCTTCTCTGTTAAGTGTATAGGTGAGAGACCCTCCCCTGGACTTACCAACTACAACACTTATCTAGGGTAGTCAGTTTATCTGACTGTGTGTCTGCTCCATTCCTAGTTACTACTAGCTGGACAGGTCCAAAAGTGTGACCAACTCTGCATAAGATAGCGACACTCAGTAATCCTGAAATTGCTTCTACTAAGTGCCATCGTCAGATCACCATCATGCTGTTGCTATGGTGAAACATGTGACCAAAATGCAAGCTGGAAAGGGTTTATTTGGCTTACACTTTCACAACACTTCACTGTTCCTTATGGAAGGAAGTCAGGACAGAGACATAAACAGGAACCTGAAGGCAGGAGCTATTGCAGAGGCCATAGAAGAAAGCTGCTTACTGGCTTGCTCAGCCTGGTTTATATCTGATAGAACCCAGAGCCACCAGCCCAGGGGTGGCATTACCCACAATGGACTGGTCCCTCCCTAATCAATCACTAATTAAGAAAATGCCCTACAGGTTTGTCTACAGCCTCCATTTTTTAACCTTTCTTTTTATTTATTCTTTGTGTCTTTTACATCATGCATCTCCATCCCATTTATTTCCATGTCCTTCGTATATGCCCTCTGCCCTTCCAAAATAAAATAAAATAAAATTTAAGAGGAAAAAAAGAACAAAAGAGGAACAAAAGAAGAAAAATCAATCTTGTCATGGACGCTGCAGTGAGTCACGCAGTAAACCTTTTTATCCATACATCTTTAATTGCAGGTGTTCATTACAGAGAGTCAGTGGTCTGGTTCGAGGCCTCTGGTTTCTGCTACACTATCGATGCTGGGCCCTTACTGCAACTCCTCTTGGTTATCCTGCTGTTGCCCTGTGTTGTGGAGATCCTGCAGTTTTGGGTCTACAAGACTAGTCCCTTCATGAGCTACAGCCCTAAATTTATGGAGTTTTTTTTTTCTCAGTTGAGGCTCCCTCTTCAAATGGGATTGGCTTGTGTCAGGTTGACATAAAACTAGCCAACACATCTGCTATGGTCCTGTCTTCGTGTGGTGAAGTTCTAACCTCTGAGGCTACAGTGGGAGGTAGGACCTAACTCATGAGGACGGGTCTCTCCTGGGTGGGAGCAGAGCCCTCATAACAGAAGCTCGAGGGGGAGGGCACCACAGTGGAACCTGACTGTGCTGCCACCCTGATGTAGCCTCCAGAACTATGAGGGAAGAAATGTCATTGTTGAGAAGCCACACAGTCTATAGGATGTTGTTACAGAAGCCCCACAGTCTAACACATCATCCATTTCAAACTGGCTATTGATCATGACCAGGGCTATGGTGTTAGCAGTTTGCTAAAGCAGAGAGTATTCTTGGGGGGTTGATAAAGAATATCTACTCCTAATTCTTCTCTTTCTTTTCTTTGTGTGTGTGAGTGTGGTACCAGAGACAGAACCAGGGGCTTCATGCACGCCAGGCAAGAAATCTACCACTATAACCCAGCCCTATTTTTCACTTTTTATTTTGAGACAAAGTCTCACTAAGTTATGAGAGTCGATGCTTCAATTCATTCCATATATAGCCCAGGGAGGTCTTGAACTTGAATTTGGTAAGGAGAAAATTGCTTTTGGAATTTCCCTGCCTCAACTTCCCAAGTATCTTGCATTATGATTTTGCACCATCAGGCCTGTCTTTTTGACTTTCTCTCTTAAGATCTGCTGTTCTCTTCAGCCTCTCCCATGGATCTGCAATGAAAAGTAGTGTTTTCCTTATTCCAGGCCTTGGTGAGGTCTTCTCTTATGACAAGCAGCTGGGTGGATGTGTGAAAACCCAGCTACGCTTTCAAGACTAGTCCAGAAAGAACAAGCTACCCAAGGGTCTCCCCGCATGGCCAGTCCTGTGCCAGTGTGTTCTTACACGCTTTTACTTACACCCTAGAGCAGTTCTGAAAGGAGGAGAGGTAAACTTTATTTATAAAAGAGATAGGTTCAAAGAGCTAGTAGCTCAACTCACGTGGACTAGAAAGGCACAACTCTCCAGACAGGTGCATGAACTCTAAATCATGGTTTGTGTGAGCCTAGTGGACCATCAAATTCTAGAAGGGTAAGCGAGCATGTGTGGAAGAGAGGAAAGGAAGCCAAACTCCAGTAAGTGGAGAGCCTGTGTTTTCTATGATTTTTGCAGCAATCTTCCCAGGTGCTTAGTGTTTCCAGAGATCACCTATATATTATCTAAGTTAAACCCATAAGACCTTCTCACGTGGAGAAGCCAATCGAGAGGAAGCTGTGATGCAGAGCAGGTTAAAAGCAAGAGTTCAAGGCCACACAGTTGTTTATGAGGTTGGAGTTGGGTCCAGAACTACAAGTCTCCTGTCTTGGGAGTCTCCTTTGAATAGCCACAGTCGTAATGATAAAGGCCAAGACTGATGATGGAGACACAGGGATGTGATACCTCCAAGAGCTTGTGCAGGGAACTCTTAGCTTCTCCTCAAAGAATAATGAGTGAAGAGAAGGGACCTGAGGATGAAGCGGAGATGCTATTGAATGGAAGCCCCGGCTCTGCTCCTGAACACAGGACATGCCTTAATCAACATAGCCTGAACTTTAGCTGTTCTCACAAATCAGAGCCCATTCATTTCCAGAAGGTGGAAAGAGACAATTTGGGGCTCTGCAGATCCTAATTCCACATCATATGTAACTCCATTAGGGGTAGAGGAGGCAGATTAAAGAGAGGAAATAGAAAAGGAGTCAGCAAACCATCTGGGAATGCCTGGCTTTCGGTTTGCAGGGCAGCTGTGAAGGAGGAAAGACGGAATCCATTTCCTTGTTTGTTTGTTTGTGTGTTTGTTTGTTTGTTTTTGCCCTGGTCCAGAGCTGGGTGGGCTTTGCCAGAGCCTTAACAGGCAGAGCTTCTGGTCTCTCTGGGTAGTGTTTGTATTTAGGTTCTATCTGGCTTTTCACAACCCTCAGACTGATAAAAGAAAGGGACTGTGACAACAATCACACCTCAGTGGGCAGCTAATGACACTTTCGGTTGAGCTCACTTCTGGCAGAGAATCGGAGACTCTTCCACCAGAGCTCTGGCCTCGGGATAGATCTGATCTGTGAGATAGGGGTAGTGGTTTCTCAGCCTCCAGCAATGTGGCAGAGCTAGGTTTCCAGGAGAAGTGCAGTTCTGCCCACTTGTATGTAGGGCAGGCGCCTTCACAACAACACTTGGATGTGCTGCTGGCAGCTCTGGCAGCTAGGGAAACTGGCCAGAGATTAGCATCCTCTTTATTCCAAGGCTCAGCAAGGGCAAGAGGTTGGCTCAGACTTACACAGCTAGTTCTAACCTTTGCACTTTAAGACCCCAACACTAGAATTTCTTACTGTCACGGTTGTGTACCTTTTTTCCCCACCTTTATTCAGTCGTTTAAGGCTAGCATTCTAAAATGAGAAATGGAGGCTTTAGAAGGATTGTATTTCCCATCCCAGATCTTGAAACTGGTAAAGGGCAGAGCCAGGCTCCAAAACTCCTTATTTGTGAATCTGAAATCGTATTTGAGGTCTATCACTAAAAGCCAGTGTGTCTCAAACAAGGACAGATTTGTGGATTATCTTTGGTCGGATAAAGGTTACATAAATTTAATTTTTTGCACGTTTATTTTGATGGTGAGTTTTGAAATGATCTTATTTTGCCTATTGTCTGTTAACAATTGCTCAAAACTTATTGTGAACACTTCAGCTGGAAATATTTCTTCTTCGAGTATAAAATACATTTTCCCCCTTTCTTTGGTTTGTGGACCTCGAAGTGGAGACAGTACCCTATATCTACAGCCAGGTTTCTGGGGGTTTGGTTTTCATATGAAAGAGTTGATGTAGTCTACAAGTTTCAAGGATTCTGAGCGGTTGTGATTCACAGCTTCCCTGTCAAGTTATGCAAACATTTCCGCATTCTTTCTCTGAAGTCCTTGCCATCATTTTGCAGATGAAGAAAAAGTTTGTATAGATACTCCATCCAGCTCACACACCTAGGCGCTTCTAGCCACACCCTGGAGTGTTCCAGTTATCTACTCCAGCTCTCTCTTAAGCGGGGGAGGGGGAGACAGCTCAGGGCGGGGTGCGGGGTGGGTTCTTTAAAAAAAAAAATCAAATGACAGCAAAAGCAAACCAGAGAGTATGAGAAGCACTCTGATTTCTCCCTGGAGGAGCCAGAGGGACACAGATCCAAAGTAGGTGGAACTATAATTTCCTTTGGTCACTAACAGCCCTCCCATAGGAGGAATGCCAAGTGATCCTAAACCTCTGTGCTCGGGCCACTCACCTGTCTGAGTGCAGAACCCTGTCAAGGATGCTCCAAGCCGACGATTCGCAAATTCCATCTCTGTGTTTAGGGTTCTGCAGCCAAGCCCTCCTTCAGCTTTAACCAAGGGATAGTGAATGTTTGCATTCATTTTCTTATCTGGACTGTTTCTCCCATATCTCCTACATGTGCTTTTCATATGCTTTATAAATGCCCGAAGTCTGTTCCAGCTTGTTCTAATGTTGCCGGGTTTTAACTGCCATAACACAGTGGTATCAACAGATAAATCAACTAGATACGCTGAAAAAATTACGGGCAAGGATCCTGTTCTCTTCACCCGGCCTAATTTATCCACAAGAAGAATCTGCTTTGGGAGTTGCAGAGAGAAGAGGAGATGTGTGGAACACCGACCCCCAAAATAAACCAGTCCAGTGATCCGATTGGGCCTAAATTTCTGGACTGTTTTCACTTAAATCAACGGTGGTTTTCTCTAGAGCTGCCCCCTCTCTGAACCTGGTGAGTCCTTCTTTACGGTGTTTGCTCAGGTACTCTGAATGGGACTTCTTTTTCTGAATCACGGGGCTTCAAGGTGCCGACTCATAATATGTTTGTATCGCTTGGGAGGTCTTTGTCCGGTTCACTCTTCCCATCTCCCCAAAGTAGAACGCACATACGAAAGACCACTCTCCCTCCCAGCCTCCGCTAGTGCTGTCCTTGCCTTGCTCTTAGCTTCTCATTTAGAGCCAGCCAGAGAGCTGCGAGCGGGGGCGAGGGCGGGGGCGTCAGCACTGGGGAAAGAGACTCTGCAATCCCTGGTCCCGGCAGTGATTTGCAATAGGAAATATGAATTCCTGCTCCATGTAAAATGGTTCTCAGATGCCAAGAAATTAGTATTGGAGGATAATTTATGAATTACTTTCCATAAATCAGTGCTGTTTTGCCTACAAATCATTTTGGAAAATGTATACATCTTTATAAAGTATGAGGCATGGACAGGGAATACTGATGGGGAATTGTGGGTCATACAAGGATCCCTGGTTCTGTCCCCAAATACTTACAGTTTTGGCAGGATCCCTGGTCCTGTCCCCAAATACTTACAGTTTTGGCAGGATGCCCTCAAAGTTTGGAGGATTTTAAACGATTAAAGTAAATTTTTGTTTGTTTGTTAGGTTTTTGTTTTGTTTTTGTTTTTGATGATCCCTCTGTTAGTTGACCAAGTAGTTACTGCCTCCTTCTCCTTTGCCAGGCACCATGCTGGAATCACTTGAGCTCTTACATGAGAGATGAAGAAGTTCTTGGTTACTTGTGTCCTTAAAGGATGGCTTGGATAGAAAGACTTTAGCATTCAGGAACTTGGTATTTGCACTAACTATACAGAGTGGCAGCAGCTTTTTATAAAGACTGAAACAGACTCCAGAGGTTGGCCGACACACTAAAGGTTTCATTTCCTTAAAGGGAAGGCTAGAGCTCATGGACGGCTGGCTAGCTCTTTTCGACTCAACCACTCTGTAAGGCAGCCACCTTTTTAGGTTCATTCTTAAGATTTCCAAGTGTCCTAAGGACCTTGAGGGTCCAGTCAGTATTCAGAAAACAAAAATGGAGATTTAACTGCCTGCTCTCTTTGACCTTGGATGCTTTTCTCTTAATGTAAGTGATTCCTTCTGACACTCCAAATGGAGTGCTCCACGGTGGTCCTCTGCCTGTACAGAGTGAAGTGGCTGTCATAGCCTTGAGCTTATAGGCTCAGATTCTCCAGAATGCTTGTGTGTCTGGCTGTTGGTACATGATGGAGCTGGCCTCCCAAGTGTGGAGATCACCACGATCCTGCCTTCAAGGCAAGGACAGCAGCAGTCTAAGAATGTTAGACAGAGAATGATTTCCCGAGTCTGGAGGCTAAGCCCCAGGGAAGTAAGTCAGCTCTGGTGCTGAGCTGTACCCTGAAGCTCTGTATTTCCTCCTGTTCTTCCAAGTCATGTTTAGTAGGGGACATTGTCAACTTAATGGCTTTAAGATAAAGGGGAGACTTAAAAATTGATGGGCATCAAATGACAAAATGTATACTCATCAGCCTAAGTGCAAGAAAAATAAATAATTCTAGATATTTTAAGCAGTGTAGAGTTTACTATCAATGCTTGTGTGTTTATAAAATAGTTATAGAGGGAGAGGGTATGTAAAACAGCTCTAGGCTAAGCTTCCTGGATACCTTCCAAGACTGACCTGCCTGAACAGCTTCTACTTCTGAGGGTGATGTGGAACTAGGTAGATCTTCAGTGGGAGCCATCACCATAGTAATCACAGTAGAGCAAGAAGCTGGGGTGTGTATACCGACCACAGCAGTCCAGGGATGAGAAAGTCTGATCCACAGGACACTACTACAACCACTTCCAGTGATTGGAGAAAAAACCCTCCAAGATGCTACAGGGAAATGAAGTTTTCAAGATGGCCTCTGCTTTCCTTTCTCCCGACACATGAGTATGTATGTGACACTGGCCCTCTAACATCTTCAGCTACTAGAGAAGAGAATTAAAGGTCAACAGTGTCAATATGAGAATCTGCCACAGCAGAGGAAGGTAATTCTCTTTCTAGTACTGCTTAAAATCTTCCAAGGAGAAAAACTACACAAAGGAAATCAAGAGAAAAAAGTTAAGCTCTTAGACATTCCCCTTTACCCTTCTAGGAACAGGAGTTACGTCAGCAATGGAGGCACTCTGCTTTAGCATTCCTATTTTCTTTGTCCAGCTGAGAAAAAGATGACACCAACTCTACCTAGCTTAAGGCCCAATTTCTCCTGCTAGGGCACATTGCTATCTAATACTGCAATTTCCAGTAGGACATGCTCTTGCTAGAGGACCTTAAGTCCACTGGGAGTCCAAGTGGTCACCCCATCATGTTTCGTGAGAAATGGATGGTGAATGTCAGCTATGTTTCAAGTCCTGAGCTGGCCACTAACTACAGAGGGAATGGGACATGAGCAATAGGAGGGAGAATGAATGAACAGATAACCACTGCAATATTATGATTTAGGTCACGCAGACAGGGCTATGGCATATGGTTAAGCTGTGAAGTAGAACAGATAGCTCAGGAGGAACCAAACCCAATCACTCCTCCTTCTGCCGCTGATCTAAATCTTTGCCTGCACAGTCCATGTCGTGGTTCCGAAGTATGGATTTTTCTGGCTGACAATGGTGCTGAGGCCGAAGGCACTCCGACAGGCCAGGGCTAGGAAGCTTCTGAAATAGCTCCCAGCGGTGCCTGCTCTCTGATTTGACACGTGTGCAAACTTCTGTCTGTGAGAGCGATTAGGCCTGGCCTCCAGCAAATAGGATAAAAGAAGTGACACGGGATTCTGAGGTTATGTAACAGTCCCAAAAGTTCAATGCCCAAAGACTGAGACACTCTGGAGTAGGACTTGTTCTCCTGCACCCCCACCCCACCATGCCTCTGACCCTCCTGGTTGACCTGATTCTATATTCTCCCTGTGACTGTCCCACCTCCAGCCACTTTTGATGAACCGCCCATGCTAACTGCAAAAGCCTTACCTTTATGTCCCTAGACACATGCCGTGACTCTGGCATAGACTGAATCCTGGTGTCCCTTAGAACTCATATGTGGAAGTCTGTCCTCTTTATCAGGGTATTAGGAGGTGGAGCTGTGCGGGGCTGATTAGATCACCAGGATAGAGTCTTAGTGTTTGGATATGGGCCTTAAAAAGACACTTCAGAGACCCCCTGTGACTCTTGCCTCCATCATCAGCAAGAAAGTATTCTAGGAGCCAGGAAGCAGCCCTATCATCAGTTGTGGACTTTGCTACCACCTTGATCTGGACTTATCAACTTTTAGAATTGTGAGAAATAAATTTCTGTCATTTATAAACCACCTGGGCTATGCTATTTTTGGAATAGTAGCAAGACAGGACTAAGTCAGCTTCCAGGGCACAGCCTGACATAACAGCATCCTCTCCCATCAGCATTTCTTGACATTACCTGATCCAGGTGGAAGTACTTTCTCCTGTTTCTCCTTCTCCTGGGACCAGAGGGAGGGATCCAGGTGGTGGGGGAAGGAGCCAGGTGGTGGTTGACCCTCAACCTGTAAGTTAGTCTCCAAAGCTGGTCCCTTCAGCGAAGGCCTGTTTTCAGTTAGCTGCACATATGACAACATCCACTGGGACCCACTGAGAATGCTCCTGAGAGTTTCTGGTAAGGACAAACGCGTTTTCCAGAACACAATGTAGCCAGGCTTGCTGGAAAGACACCAGGAAGACAAATACTAAAATGTGAAAGCAAAGCAACAACCACAGAAGCCAAGGAACCCTTCCTCCTGCCAAACACTGGATGCAATCGTGTGTGCGTGTGCGTGTGCGTGTGCGTGTGCGTGTGTGTGTGTGTGTGTGTGTGTGTGCGCGCGCGCATGCACGCACTCGTGTGTAAGGGCAGAGACGTCACTGCTGCTTGGTTCTGTTTTTAAAAATTTCTTCTGAAACCATTGACTCTGAAAGGGGTCCTGTTGCCAATAGCTACAGCAGCTGGTGCCTGAAACATCACCCTCCATGTGAGGACTCTGATGGGAAGAGCTGCAATAGAGTAATGAGCCCATATGCAGACTGAGCCTTGTGTTTGGTATCACGAACAATGCTGTATTATAGACTTGACCCTAAGCTTTTCAACAAACAGAAGTCCTGTTTGTATCTCCTCTTCCTGAGAGTACAGGAGACAGTTGTGCCTCTGGGAAAGGTCTCATTCACACCCTATCATCGTCTCATGTCCCTCCACCAGGTTTGAGGTCAGCTTCTCACATTTGCACCTTATCTGTTAGCTTAAGGCTGGACAAGCAGACCATAGAGAATGATGCACTGAGTACGTGTGTTTTCTCTAATAATAAATAATATTCATAATATATTACTAACATAGTATATTTCTCAATATATTATTATAACATATAATATATTAAATATATTATTATTATATTATAAATGTTAGAATATAGCCCTTGTCCTGACACTATGTAGTTTTCTCCACCTTGGGAAGCAGACAAAGAAGTTAGAAGGGTCTGGCAACTCTGATGAGTTCATTCACTTTTTCATTTAACAAACATGGAAAGTTTAACATACACCAGGCTCCACTCTCAATGAAAGAAAGTCAGAGATAGTTGGATGCCGCCCCAAACTCATACCTTATGGTTTTTGAAGTGGGCTGGGCTGTGGACGGAGTAGTAGTAGATAATGAACAATGATGATCCAGGGACTCAAGAAAGATAGCTATGGCATGAGCATATTCTGAGAACTCATTAAAAATGCCCATGCCAACACATACTCTTCAACATGTTCTTCAGCTAAGCCTTATCTACCTTGGGAATGTACAGTATAACACAAAAATTATAATATAGTATAGTACATGGCTTTTAGTACTGTTCAGACTGACAAGATATGGATAATTTTTATGTCTTCATCTTATGATATACGTTTGAAGCTGTTTAAAAGGAAAGGGAGAATCTATAGCTTTTATTGAGTGAGAAAAGTGAAATGGGCAAATGTATTTATAACATACTATTAGTCTTGTAGGATATGTCCGAACACACTGGCATCTGGAGTAACATGAAGTTGCCATGATTCCTTCTTCCTTGCCTTCTCTGTGTTCAGTGGAAGGAACAGTCAAGACCACTGTGAGGACTAGTGGTCCAGGATGGAGGAAGATGAAACAGCTCCAGAGACAAGGGAACCACCTTGGGTTCTCCATTCATAGTTTCTCATCCTTCAGTACTCTTTCTCCACAGCTTCTGTTTATACTGGTCACTCTGGTCAGCCATTCAAAGTCCAGTTTGCATATTTCTTTCCTAAGAAAGTCTTCCTAGACAGTTTCAACCACCACCACCCATGGGCTTTCTCCCCATCTCTTCCACTTCCCATGTTAATCTGCTGTCAATCTTTTGAACTGAAAGTCATTTCTTGATCTGTTTCAGGTTCTGGCTTTGAGTTTATACATAACTGTCGCACCTAGCCCAGGGCCTAATACTCAGGAGGAAATCTGTTCTGGTTAGTTTTCTTCAACATGACACAAGCTAGAGTCTCTTGGAAAGAGGGAACATCAATTGAAGCTCTGCCTCTATCAGACTTGCCTGCAGTTGCCTGCAGTTATGTCCATGAGAACTGTTTTGATTGACAATCAATGCACTTTGGGCATGTCATCTCTGGGTAGGTGATCTTGAGTTGTTTAAGAAAGCAGGATGAGCAAGCTATGAAAAGTAAACCAGTAAAAAGCACTTCCCTGTGGTTTCTCCTTCGGTCCCTGCCTCCAAGTTCCTTGAGCTTCTTGGCTTCCCTCAACGATGGAATATAACATGTAAGCCAAATAAACCCTTTCTTCAAATTGTTTTTGGTCAAATGTTTTATCACAGGCACATAAAGCAGACTAGGACACAAGCACTGAGCACGCATTGCAAGGATGGATGGATGTGTGGGTGGATGGATGGATTATAACAATTTTCCAGTGCATTGGGTCTCAGCTTGGTTCTCTTATGTACAAAGACCTCTGAACAGAATGCAAAGTATGTTCTGGAGCTCCTGGTGGAAGATCTTTTTTGAGGTCATGCATACCTGTCAGTCTATGTCTTGCACCCTCTCATTTATCCCTCAGTCTCAGGGTGTCCTAGCTAGAGAGGTACATGACTGAAATGGTTCTTTCCCTTGCATGCTGAGCCCTACATAGCTCCCACCTGGCTCAGATTTGCTCAACTGTGACTGACAATCTGCCCAGCATGTTCACTTGTCATGGATCCTACAGGGAGGGACAACCAGGCATAGCTTCCTGGATCCTGATATGTAATACTTTCCAGAAACCCAGAGTAATGCATGTGAAGTTGACAGTCCTGTTTTATTTCAGGAGAGAGAGAGAGAGGCTACGTACTCTGCATGAATAACCAAAGAAGCCCTTATTCATTTTTTCTGGCCTCAAGAAAATTTACATTCCTTCTAACCCAAGGCCTGTTGCAAACATATCCCTGCAGAAATGATGAGCCTGGTGATTTATGGCCCTAAACTGACTCCTTTCCAAAAGGATTATGAGATATTCTGGGCCTGAAAAGTAAGTTTGTGGCACACACACGTACACAGACCCCCCCTCATCCCCCTAATCAAAAGTTCTTCCTCCAGGGTGCGGACTTGCTGAGGCCTGTGATGCCAGGGAAGCCCTGGAATTCATCTCATGGAGAGAGACTATTCTCCAGAGTGCTTTGGCCTCATGAATGGGATCACTCTGGACTGCTCTACAGCAAGGTATTGCTTGATGCTGCAAACAAACAACAAAAAAAAAAGCACAGATAATACTGTTCTCACTCCTCACCTCCATCCAGTCCCTTACCTCTCTCTGCTCTATCCTCCTGTTGCCAGGAGGAAAATTCCAGAACACAAATCTCATCACCCTCCTCTCCTTAACACCTTTTCATTGCCCAGCTCCCACTGCTCACAGGGTGAAATCTGAGATCTGGAGCATGTTGTTCGAGATTCCTTCCACCCTCCTCAGACTCAGCTTTCTCCTCCTCTCCCCAGGCAGCCAGTTAGCTGAGGCTGAGACTCCTCAACTCTTCCCTGAACCCCCCTTGGTCTTTCATAGCACTGCATACCATTTACATATTCCATTCCCTCTTCCTAGAACTCCCTTCTTTACAGTTCTCATGCACCAGAAGTTGAGTCAATCCTGTCTAGAGGGTTGTCTTTTCTTTTCCTGGTTTTTACAACAGTGATGGGGTTTTGTCTGCTTATTTGTCTCTTCCATCTCTGCCCGGAGTTGAAAATCGCTTTGATTTCCCACAGAAACTCAGATTCCCTCTTGAAAAAGGAGTGTATTGGGCAGCTATGCCTGGTTTGGGCAAAGCGACCATCAGTAGAAGGCGGTCCACGTGGAGGAGTATGGGATACTGGTTCCCTTGATTCTTCAACCAACCAGCACAAAGGCTTTGCTATTTGTGGTTCCTAAGCTAAACAAACAACATAAGCAGAAGCCCCACTGTCACCTCTTCTAAAATATCTTGGTCCCTGTCAACTAAGTGTCTATTCCTTCCTTGGTACTCCTGTTCAACTGTGTATATTCTGAAACCATGCTACTTTTTTTCCCCCTCTTACTATGTAGCCATGATTGGCCTGGGAATCATTATGTTGACTAGGCTGGACTTGAACTCATAGAAGTCCACCTTCCTCTGCCTCCCAAGTGCTGGGTTTAAAGACATACACTACTGTGCTCCGCCCCCATACATTTTAAAAGGTACCACATTGTACATATATTTTAGTTCAGCTCTCCTTCACCAAGTATGTAGTGGACTGATGATTGTCTCTGAGCTCATGAATGATGTAGAAATGAAGATGATGTCATTCTTGCCTTCAAGAAAATATCCAGTTTAGGGGAGATATTAATAAGCAAACAAATAAATAAAATAACACACAGGGGCTTCATTAATATAACATGTATAGCATTGTGGGGAAACAGAAGAGAATTATTAAGTGATCTTTGAGATCTATCAAGTTCTCTGTATTAGCTTCCCATTGCCTCTGTAAAAATCTATGGCAGACCTAGTAAGTTAACGTCAATAACACTATATCATCTTCTAGTTCAGCAGTCCTGATGTGGACCTGAGTCTTAGGAAACAATTATCAAGGTATTGGCAGGATGTGTTCCATTCTGAAGCTCCAAGAGAGAAACACTTGTTCCTGCTTAGAGAGGATGCTTTACAGTTCGTGGCCTTCACTCCTCCATCATCAGAGCCAGAGGCTTCTGATGCTGCCAGCCCTCTGAGTCTCTTATTTGAATCTCTCTTCCATTTTTTTTTTAGTACCATTGCAATTACACAGGGGTCCCTAGATAATCCAGAAGGTTAGAAGATTGGCAACCTTAAATCGGTCTGAAATCTAATTCTTTCTGGCCTTGTAACATATTTCACTGTAAGCCCTGGGGCACATGAGTGACTTTGGGGGGGCCTTTCTTCCTTCCTTCCTTCCTTCCTTCCTTCCTTCCTTCCTTCCTTCCTTCCTTCCTTTCTTTCTTTCTTTCTTTCTTTCTTTCTTTCTTTCTTTCTTTTCTTCCACACCCTCTGCCTTGATTGGGATAACCCATGCTCTTCCATAGTAATAAACTCCAATCTCAGCAGTAAGACATGATGATAACAGCTTGTTTCGTGGTCTACATGCCTGTCAGGAGCAGCATCCTGACTTGCATGGACTCAGCAGCCCAGGTTGCTCCTATCTTGTGATGTTACCATTTCAAATTATGACTTCCTACTCACTGCTGTGAAGGAAGAAAAAGTGAACATGAGTGAATCCAAGTTCAATGTTTTCGAAAATTCTACGTCACTGTGAAGAGAACCAAAGGTCTTCTGCTTATCAAACATTTGTAATTACAGCGTTGCAGTTTAATCTAAAGGGTTTCTAAGAAATTCAGCCTTCTTAGGTGTTGTATTAGTCACTTGTGCTGTGACTAAATTTAAAAATAAAAACAAAAAAGAGGCAGCAACTTACAGGAAGAAGGGCTTCTTTAGCTCCTGATTTGAGAGTAGGTGCTACAATGATGCAGAAAACGTGGCAGTGGGCGTGGCTCTTGGCTGTGCTGTCGGAGACTGAGGCTGCTTGCTGAACGTCTATCTGGGTAGGTCAAGGAGCAGAGAGGGATGACTGAAGACACTCTGCTTCCTTTTCCTTTTCCTTCCGCAACTGAGTACAGGACCCCAGCCTATGAGATAATGCTATCTACCTTGAGGTGACTCTTCCTACCCCTTACTCAAGCTTATTTTGGAATGCCTTCAAATATACACCAAAAAGTGTGTCTAGCCAATGTCTCAGATGTTTGAGTTTTTAATTTTTATTTTCAAGGGTGAGGGATTTATTTAATCTAAAGAGAAACTAGAATATAAGATAAACTGATATTAAACTCAATAACCAAATTAGTAAGTAGTAAAATAATTTTTAAAAATAATAATAGCAATGAACTTTTCATTTTTATTGTTTTATTAAATTCACTTAAAATATAATCATATCATTTCCCTTCCCTCTCTTGCTTCCTACTCCTTCCATGTCCTCCACTCCTGGATCTCTCTAAAATTCATGACCCTTTTATCTTTAACTATTATTGTTATACACCTAAATACATATACATATGTAAATAAATGCATAAATACAACCTGCTGAGTGCGTTTAATGTTGCTGTATGTATATGATTTAGGTCTGACCACTTGATATTGGATAACCAATTAAGAGGCTCATCCCAGGGAAAGATTAAGTCTGCATCCCTCATGAGATGGTTTTTAATTCAACCAAGTTGGTAATCAAAATGGAACTGTCACATACGCCCAGGAATAGGAAAATGCCATAGGTTTGGCAATCACATAATGTTGTTTCTACCACAGTGTTTCCCAGGAGGTAATGACTGAACTAAAATGGAAAAATTGTTTGCTAAAAGGTGATGAGGTAGGGACAGGTGTCAGGAAACTTGAAGCAAGAAAGAGCATCATAAATGCTAGAATTTGTCCAGGAGTGAGCCTGTAGGTAAAAGGCTGGGCTTGAAGTGCCAGGTAAGGCATTCTGGCAGAGGAGACAGAGCTAGTCACAAAAGATAGGTTTTTGTTACATAGAAAACCACCCATCACACAGTGCACTCAGAAGCATCTAGATGCTTGGGTTACTCTGGATGGGTGAATGACGGAATTGAGGGACACAGAGGATTAAGTTTCTTTGGAATGGTTATATTGATTTAGGAAAAGATGATAAGTGCTTGAACCAGGATAGGGAATGATAGAATGTGGGGAAGGGGGCGGATTCTGAATGGAATTAGAGAAAAACTAGATTGACTTCATGTGGCAGGAAAATGAGGGGAAAATGGTGTTAAAAATGCCTCCCAGGAATCTAGGGAAGAGGCTGAGTGGACTGCACAAATGGAGTACAGAAACACAAGAGAAGGAGTGGTCTTGGCGATCAAAAGAGTTTAGTCATAGATGTGATGTATCTGGAGCCCACAAGAAAGATTTGTGAAGAAAATAGACATGTGAAGGTTCCTATTAGATAGACAGTCAGTAAAGCTTATAGAAGGCCTAAGATGGAGTCATTGGATGAGATAGAAACAAGAAGCAAAAATTACACACACACACACACACACACACACACACACACACACACACGCACACGCACACGCACACGCACACATATACACACACATACCCTAAAACGTTCCAGAGTGTTCAGCACAAGTAGCAGATTGGAAATCAAACAAGGAAAGAGGGGGACGAAGTAGGGGATTCAGAGAGCGCTGGCACAGTGGAAGCCATGGAGGTACGCAACTCAGGAAGGCATCTTTGTGCTAGATGGTACGAGAAGATAATGGAAATGGCCAATTAGATGAGCCAATTTAGAGGTTTAATAGTGACATTTGAAGGACTGGGTTGGTAGTGTGGTCAGGTCAGAAACTAGAGTGGCATGGGCTTACATTTAGTAAGAAATAGTGAAGTGGAGAAAGCTGTAGGGAGAAGTATGATAAATACAGAGAACTGGATGAGGAGGGACTAAGGGGCGGTACCCGAGCATCCTCACAGCTCATCGTACAACAGAACCCCATCAACAGGTACACATGCAGAGGACTTGTCTGCTAATTAACTCGGGCTCCTGTAGGGACACCCGGAAGCTGCGGGTGAAAGGTGAGGAGTAACTGTATCCTCAGCATCAAGTTGGCGACACAATCACTGACTCTCCAGCACCTTTGATGCCTGGAATTCAGTCTCTGGTTACTAGGCAGGAAGCTACTGATGGGATGTAATTAACCACTGCATTGAAGGTGCTGAGGCCCAGGCCTACGTGGTCCAGAGATTCTCAAAGCAAGAGTTCTCTTCTTCCACTCGGTTCCTTCTTATCTTCACCCTGATGTCATCTTTCGGACCCTGTTGCTAAACTTTGGAGTTTATTGTATAGTTGATTTGACAGCCCCGGATGAAAGGAACATGGCATCACAGTGACAATTAGACATTTGTGCTCTAATCTTTTTTTTTTTTCTTAGCTGACCCTCGCAAACGACTCTCTGTTAGTCCTGTCGTATTGCCCATACCTTGAGTTCCATCCCATGCTTACGGGATTCTAGAAACTTCACAGTGTTCCACCTCTCACTTTCACAGCTGGGATTGCTGAGAGCTAAGTGGAAGTGTTCTACAAACCATAAATCACTGTGCAAATATGAGATCTAGGCAAGGATAAGAAGATGCTTAGGGTGCTCTTGCCCCAACTGACTAACTGGGGACAAAGCACTTGTGCTTGAGTTTCCCAGTGGGTTGCTCCACTCCCCCATTGGTTGTATTGACATAGATTTGGGAATTTGGAAATGAATCTTATCATGAACATGAACTTGGCCCCTCCCCTCTAAGATGTGACATATTTCATTCTCTTTCAAGAACTGTCTAGATTCTTTAGACTAGGTAGAGTCTTCAGCTGCCAAAGGCAGAGAGCCATCTCTAGGTCCTTGACAGTGCCTCTTGTTAATCCAACCCAGTTCTTCATACTCCAAAGAGAGTGAGCATAGGGACATACAGTGCCTTTAAACACAGAGGGTGGTGCCTCCATTTATTGATTAGGTAGAAAAGCAAGTAATCTGCTAGGCAGTGTGACGAAGTTACATAGTGATTTCTCATTCTCCCAAGCGGAAGAGGGAGCACAATTCCTGCTTGAGAACTCTTTGGTTTGGCAGGTAGGCTTGTTTGAGCTGTGATAAATGCTAATATTTGCCTAGCCAGTTTCCCAAATCTGACCTGCCACTTGGAATCTGCACATTGGTAACCAAGTGTGAGTTATCGCTCTGTCCTGTTTGTTATCACAGCTAAGAAACCTGACTGGCATCAAGTACCAATATATCATCCTTGTAGGGCTGGCTTTTTGAATCATGTGGCAGGGCCTGGAAGGGGATTTCCAGTTTCATTCAGTCCAGTTTGTACAAAGATAAATGCACAGAATAATGAAGTCTGTGGGGTGGCTGGAGTATGAGGATCATGTAGCAGCATGAGCAAAGGATAGGGCTCATTTGGTAAAGAGATTGCCCAGATGTGAGAGACCCAGCACCACATTAAACCAGGTATGGGCACATACTTCTGTAATATCAGCACTCAGAAGGTCAGAGTAGGAGGGTCAGAAGTTCAAGATCATCTTTGGCAACATAGCAAGTTCAGAGCTACATGAGACCCAGCCTCACAAAACAAGACTAAAACCCAAAAGATCAGCTACTATTCCCAAAACAGAGCAGTTGAAGAGAGGGGCCCAGGGAGAGTTAATGATCTGCCTGGTGGCTTGGATGGTGGCTTCCACAGTCTTAGCTAGAATTGTCACGATTGAAGTTAGCGTTTATTGAGTAATGATGATATGCCAGTCTTAGCAACTTGATAATTATTTCTTATAGTCCTGCTCACTGGTGAATATGAATATTCATCAATGTAGATACACAGTTTGGAGCAACAAAATAATTTTTTCAAAGTCTCACATGAAAAGAAGTCCCTGTATGCTCTAGATCCGAATGCCTCCACTTGAAACCATAGAAGATACATCTTCAAACATCTTAGTTTATAAAAAAGATATATTGCTCATTAATTACACACTGACAAGGCTACAGCATTCAATGTCTCAATCAGAGGCTCAAGTAATTACATTAAAACCTTACATGTATACATGTGTATGTGTTGGTGTGTGCACCCATGCAGAGGCCAGAGGAGGACATCATGTATCCTAGTGTGTTAATATTATTCTTACTCCTTTGAAACAGGAACCCTTATTGAGTCTAGATTATGATGTTTAGTTGGATTAGCTGGCCAGCAAGCCCCTGGAATCTGCCTGTCTCCAGACTTTAGTGATAGGGTTACATGCACCTTCAGCCACATCTGGGCTGTAAGGGAGTGCTAAGGACCCAAACTCAGGTGCTCAGGCTTACCCTAACCCACTGAGCCTCTCTCCAGCTCCTGAGGCCATTTCATCTCATGGACAGAAACACCCAAGGAAAGAAATGTTGAAGAGGAGGTGTTGATGCTGTAGATGTGACATTTGTTTCAGGAAAGGGAAAGTATTGGAAGCCAGGTGAGTTGCAGGACCATGAAAGGTGATTCAAACTCAACTGAGAAGATATAGATTGTATCATCTCTCTCCTGTCTGTACTGAAATAGTGTTTTGAGCATTAGGGAGAGGCTGGACTTATTGTGACAGTTCAGCACACTGGGAAGAGCATCGGACTTGACATCAAAGATCGTGGGTCTGGTGTTTTGTCTTCATCACTTGCCAGCTCCTTGTTCCTAGGTAAACATACAATATTCTTTGAGCCTCAAGAAGAAAATGTTAAGAATTCACCTCATTTTGTACGATGAAAGTAAGTTATATATGAAAAATTCAAGTTCAGAACATAATACATACATGAGACAGCTGATTTTTGTTGGCTGTGCACAATTTTTCAAGTTCAGTTGTTTGTGGCAGTAATTTTCCTAAACTCAGGCAGAATTTAGAATTTAGAAGAATGGAGCGGAGAAGAGCTAATTGTCCCAAGCCAGGTCTTCAACCTTGACTGAAGCGGCATCATTTCCCTGACTGTACACAAGCTTCCCCTTTGCAGGTAGCCCGGTTTCCCTGCCTTAATCCCCAGGTCAGTGAAAAGAGCACAGTGTTGACAGCCAGAGGGACAGCATCCAAAGTTTAAAGATGACCGTTACTAGATGTCGGTTTTGGATCTGTGATTTTAAACTATTAGAACTTAATTTCATTCACTATAAAATGTAGAAAACACAAATAATTCATATGTACCTATTATAATAATTATATATGTGTGAACTCTTATATGGGGAAGTATTTGAATATGACATTCAGATCATTTCCATGTGAAAGTTTTATGATAGAATTTTACTTTTGTAGTAGATCTCTTTTTATGGGCAGGGACCCCAAACAAGGAAACACATGCAAGAGTACACCCATGCTACTCTACAGCTAACTTATTGCAGCAGTAAGAACTTTTGTAATTCTGGGGGTGGAACATCAGGTGACTATGACCAGGATAATGACTGTCCCTTCTAATCGCAGCTCTTCCTGGACACGACACTTCCCATTTTTCTGGAATTTTTCCAGAGTGGCAATGGCAGCAAGCTTTTGCACAAATGTAT
The DNA here is from genome assembly GCA_902168325.1 of Peromyscus nudipes. Lineage (NCBI taxonomy): Eukaryota > Metazoa > Chordata > Mammalia > Rodentia > Cricetidae > Peromyscus > Peromyscus nudipes. The sequence continues at coordinate 14,575 of CABHPH010141242.1, read as the reverse complement.
TTTAAGATATGCTTCTGTGTAGCCAAATACCTCACAATAATATGTATGCTTTTCCCACCTCACAAAACTTTGCTAGATGCCTCCATCTTTGATGACTGCAAAGATTATGTCCTTTCCACAAACTTTGACTGAGATTCCCTTGGACGACCTTGATGCTGAGAGAAGAAGTTCGTTTCTCTACCACTACCAGACAGAGTGGTTTTATCTGTATGGCTACAGTTTTGACTGTGTGATTTCATTAATGTAGTAGCTTAATTATTTTTTATGGTATAACAAAATAGAAGTTGTATATGGTATAAGAATTTAAAAATCATAGAGAACGTTGTTTTGCTGGGGACTCTGTTCTGTCTACGAGAATAAAAGTGGATCAAGAACACAGGACTCTGGAATCTTGTGTCATCCAGCACCAGTTCCATACAGCCGGTGTGTGGTGAAAGGCATTCTGGGTCACTGCTAGTCAAGAGACAAAATGTAGTAGCTTAGGGGGAAGGTAAAAATGGAGAGACAAAACCAGCCAGGCACTGAACAGACCAGGTGGAAAATGAAGGAAGAAAGACAAAGAGGGAATGATGTCTAGAGGCAATTCCATTTGTTGATGCTCCCAAATCCTTTTATTTAGTGTTTTCCTAAATGTGGATTACAGGTCCACTACATTCACTTTCTGAACGATATTAGGGATCAAAGCAGGTTTAGAATACAACTTCACACAGAAATTGTTCACGTGAAGATCTGTCAATTTTTTTCTTGGTTTTAAGAGAGTTGAGAATTGACTACATCTTTAGGGTTTGTTGTGTTAATTTTTGAGATCAGGATGGTGCAATGACAATTAAATAAATTATTAAAAAGAAACAACCTGCACTAACATGACGTTTCATGTAGCTACTAGTGTCTCAGTTAACCGGAACATATGATTCATTACTTCTTTTTCAGAAATCCATTCAAAACTACTTATAAAAATCTTTTGTATTTTATATTTGAAATTCTGTGTCATAAAAATGTGTCTTCCTGTCTGAAACATTTGAAAACTTGAATAATAAAATAGTTACCATTTATGAGACAATTAGATGCTTCATACAACATATTTTTAAACATATTAACATGTTATACCATAACAATATTTTATACATTAACTCATGTTACAGTAAAAATGTTTTATATACAACTACAGAAGGACCACTACACTGATAACACCAACATAAAAAATTTGTGATTTTAAAAGTCCTTGAGTTTATTAATAAATAAATTAGAAATTATTTCCTATGTAAAAATAGTAAAATGGATAACATTTCTCTAGTTAGTCCAATAAACCCATTTAAACTACACTATATAGTATCTAAATTATACATTTATAAATATGCCTTTAACTTCTGAAGGAGTCATATAAGTTTTATTTAAAATTCATTTGTCTAAGTGAAAGTCTTATTAATTTCCCTTCTCATACTTTGATTTATATCTGATCATTTCTATGAACTAATCTACAATTCATACATAAATTTTATTTGTTCTTTTTGAAATGAAAGTTACTATCTCACTTTAATCTGATTGATAAGGAGTAATATACACTTTATATCCATGATCTCTAATCTTAAAAGCTCCCCAATTCTATAGCTGATAGCTCTTAGCCCTTCATTTGTATTTTCCTATTCTTTGTTTTTGTAGGATGAATTCTGAGTGATTTCCTTGGAACAATTTTCCATTTCTCTAACTTCCTCTTTAGCTGTATTTGACATAATGTTTAATGCAGACCTAGAGTATCTAATTTCAATGACTTTCTATTTTGTTTTATTTCTATACATATATTTGATTCTTTTATAATAGCTTAGCCAATTTTAGGAGTCTTTTGTTATCTCATTATTCTTCCAGTGGCCTTCTATTTTTCTGAAAAAGGTTTTCTAAGATGTATTTTAAAAAATGTAGTTTGTGCTGGGTGGTGGTGTCACATGCCTTTAATCCCCAAACTCAAGGGGCAGAGGCAGAGGCAGGTGGATCTCTGTGAGTTAGAGACCAGCTTAGTCTACAGAGCTAGTTCTGTAGGATAGCCAGGGCTACACACACACACACACACACACACACAAAAAAAAAAAACCTTGTTTCAAAAAATAAAAAATGTATTTGACCATAATAGAAAAATGTAACATTATTAAACTAGGCTAATTAAGTATGAGCATACATACAATCAATATTTTTACTTCTGTATGTCCATTTCAGATTTTCATAATGCATATAGATAGGAATACATACATAGTGCTTATTATGTACCAACTACTTCTGTAGCTGTAAGGTATTTATTTTTTTATGTAAGCCTCATGATGATTCTGTAATTTGGAAATTATACACTCTATTTCTATTATTTTTGTCTTTGCTTGAGAAAATTCAGCTTCAGAACTGTACCAAACTTTTCATATTATAAAATTAATGTCTTCAGTGTGCTTCCAAATAATACAAGAATCTTAGACTCCTTACTTCCAACCCCTCTTACTTAGTGGCCAATTATTTTCACCAACTTTTTCAAAAATTTTAGTTGTGTAAGACATTAGTATCAACTTTTTTTTTTACATTTAAGGTCTTATGTTTTATACATTCTTCACTCTTATGCTTTTATCTGGGAAAATTCCTTTCTCTAACCACAATAAATGTAGATGTTAACACTTATGTAAGCTGTATTATAATACCAGCTGCCAGTCTAAAACCTTATGCTATGTAATTCTTGTGACTTACCTATGAACTAGACTAAATTCATTTGTCAATGAGAAAATTGGGGCATAGGTTGTTAAACCACATGTTTAAGTTATATTAGCTGTGGTGGTATTGTGTTCTCCAAAATATTGTGCACCCTAATAAACTTATCTGGGGTCAGAGAACAGAAAAGCCACTAGGTACTTAGGATAGGCAGTGGTAGCACACACCTTTAATCCTAGCATTCCAGAGGCAGAAATCCATCTGTTCAAGGACAGCCAAGCATGGTGACTCACACCTTTAATCCCAAGGAGTGGTGGTAGAAAGCAGAAAGGTATATAAGGCGTGAGGACCAGAAACTAGAAGCATTTGGCTGGTTAAGCTTTTAGGCTTCTAGCAGCAGTTCAGCTGAGATTCATTCTGGATGAGGACTCAGAGGCTTCCAGTCTGAGGAAACAGGATCAGCTGTGAAGTTGGCCAGGTGAGGTTAGCTGTGGCTTATTCTGTCTCTCTGATCTTCCAGTATTCACCCCAATAACTGGCCTCAGGTTTGATTTTATTAATAAGATCTTCTAAGATTCCTGCTACATCAGCTCAACAGTATCCTTTAAAATCAACTTTAAGAAAATATGCTGCTAATAATTTTGCAAAGTTCTCCAAAAATGATGTCTGTTTTGTTTTTTCTCATTCATTCATTCATTCATTCATTCATTCATTCATTCATTCATCCTTCTTCTTCTTCTTCTTCTTCTTCTTCTTCTTTTTCTTCTTCTTCTTTTCTTTCTTCGAGCTATGGCTTCTTGTAGCCCAGGAAGCCCTTGAACTCACTGTAGCCAGAGGTGGATGATCTTAATCTACACATCTTTTTGCCTTTGCCTCACATGTTCTGGGATTATAGGTTTGTGTCACCATGGCTTTGGAAAGTCTATTTTTGTTTGTTTGTTTCCATATATGGAAAATATTTTTACTTGATGTAAGATGAAAACCATTTATTTCCAAAAATGAATTTTATTTTGTTGAATCATTGGCCCAAACACCCCCAAACATCACTGACTATTGTCAATGCTATTGGTTACCTCCACAACCTAGTGGTAAGTACGTATTGCTGAAGATACCACTTATGCCATCAAACATGGATAAATCAAGTTGGTGCCCATCTAGAAGCTTCGCCCCTACTGATTAACATCTATAGTGCTGGAGCTCTGCACACTACTAGAGGAGAAATGCAATCATCAATACAGATCCTGTGGTCTGCTTACAAGATATACTGATGTAATAGTGGCAGAAATGTTATGGGAGTAATCACCCATTTATTGATTGTATTTTATGTTTTTTTTTTTTTTGGTTTATTCGAGACAGGGTTTCTCTGTGTAGCTTTGCACCTTTCCTGGAACTCACTCGGTAGCCCAGGCTGGCCTCGAACTCACAGAGATTCACCTGGCTCTGCCTCCCGAGTGCTGGGATTAAAGGCGTGCGCCACCACCGCCCGGCCTGATTGTATTTTAAAATATTATATTTTTAAGAACTATCTCTTAGGTTTTTAATTTAATTATTAATTTTAGTAGTTATAACATTTTATTTAGTATATTTAAGTTATAATTGTATAATGTATAATTACAGCACATACAATGATGTAAAATTCCTATAACGGTTCATAATAGAACTATTTACATATGCAATGTTCTGAAAATTATATAACTTATCATATGTATCTGATATAACATATTATGACACATTACAATTATACTTTTCATTTATGGAAACCTACTTGATTCATTATAAATTGTCTTAATTTTTAAATGTACTCTTCAAGTCTCATTTCAATATCTAAAATTAGATATTTATTCCTTGCTCTTTGTTTAATATTTCTAGTACTGTGTCTGCTTTCCCTATGCTTTGACTTCAGCTGTCACTCAGGGTACTTTGATTTCCTGTCTAGGAGCTTTTTCTGTCATCAACTCATTTATGTGGCAGCTTTTACAAATTCTTTACGATTTGGACTTAATGTGAGTTAATGTTGAGACAATGTGTGCATTGTTGTCCGATGGCACTATTGGCATTAAAATATAGCTTAAAATAGGATCTTTAAAATGGTGCCCTACTTACACATATCGGGGCTGAGCAGCCTAGGAGTTTGGTGGGTAGTGGTGAATTACTACAGAAGGCTTTTCTCCCTGTATGGGCACCAATGTGTGATTCCTTTTAGAGTCCTCAGAGCCCCAGCTTCTGTCACCCACACAACACAAGGAAGCAGCTGTCTTTGTCAAACATTCCTGGACTAAAAGATTAGAGTTCTGTAGACTCTCGGAGTTCCCACTTTTACTCAGTTCTATGTAGGAATAGTCTTTTATACTTTTTCATTGTCTGAAAATTTCATACCTGCATGTTAAGCATTTTTTTTAATAGCGCCTATTAGAAGTCCTTACCACAGCAGCAGCTAGTCAAGAGAGAGATAGAAGAGCATCTAAGTTGGAAAGGAAGAGGTGAAAGGATCTGCATCTTAAACAACAGAGGGAAAATAGACTGCAGGAAACCAACAAAAGCCCCCAGGATCTCCAGGTCTGTGGCAATGAAGTGAAGAAACTGATGCTATGTGGAAGAATGTGTGTGACTCTCTGGAGAGTCCCACTGAGGGAAAAAACTAACTCCGAAAGGTTACACACTGCTTGCTTCCAATTATGTAACATTCTTGAAATGACAAAACTGTAGAAATGGAGACCAGATGAGTAGCTGACAGGAAGTAAGGATGTGAGGGTAAAGAGGAGGAAATATGGCCACAAGAAGGCAACATGAAGGATCCTTGTTCTGGTAGAGATGTTCTGTATCTCAGCAGCAGCCATGTCAACCGCTTGGATAGAATTCTGTACTGTGGTTTTGCAAGATATTATTAGATACCACTGGTTAAAAAAAAAACCAGTGAATTTCTCTGCATTATTTCTTATAATAGCCCATGAGTCTATAGTTGTGTAATGAGGAAAAACTCAATTTAAAAATCGTATCAATTGGTATACCCTAGTTCATTCAAAGAAATGATTTGGCCACTGTTTTTGATAGCAAGTACTATACAATCCAGCAGCGCCTGCAGACGCCATCTGTGCGGTCTGTTTAGTGATTATATCTCACGGTTTCCACCATAATTACAGTGAGACTTATGCTGCCTTTCCCATGCTGGAAATCACCATGTTCTCTTAGTAATTACTCAGGACCAAATACCTTTGACGATGGATGTTTGTAATTGGTGGATATCAAGGTATCACACAACAAAGGAATCAGCTTCCACAAAGTCCCCTGATCCTTAGAGGGAGTGATATAGATGTCCTGTTGGAATGTAGAAGCCAAAGAAATGCCTTGAAATGCTGTCATTTGGACATGGTATGACTGTTGCACACACAAAGTCAGAGCAGCAATGACTGTCTGCCTAAGACTTGCACAAGACTGGGGCCACTAGCATTCCACTATGGATGGAGGAAAAACTCAGGAGGTCCCCATTCCTCCCGGAGGAGCTAGAAACAGTTAATACTTGTTGAAGGAAGAGGGGAGATATGTTCCTCGGTGTACCACTGATCAGTGGCTCTTGCTCAAGTAAGCAACCTCCCACTTGTGCTCATGCAATCAACCCTAATTAAACAAGCTGAGTCACTGAAAGAACAGAAGGAAGGTAGAAGAAAGGGAGAGAAAGAGACGGGGAGGAAAGTACAAAGGGGGATTTGTTGGGAATAAGAAGTGAGAGAAAAAAACATAAAGTTGGGCGGGGAGGGGGGAGGGGAGGATCTGGGCTGAGTTGAAGAAGGAGAAAGATGATAAAAATATATTGTATGAGAGAAGTATGGGTCTTCTTTAGTCTTTAAAATAGTATGGGTCTGACAACAGTGGGAAATATGAGGATATTGGGGAGATGAATATGGTCAAAGTATACCATATACACATATGAAATTATCAAAGACTAAAAAAGACCTGTAATTTAAGAAATCAGATCATCTTAATGCTTGGCAGGGCTTTCAGCTCACGATGACAACTTCCTGGCATATGCCTGTTGCTTTTCTTCACTTGTCTCCTGAAAGGGTAGTAAGAGAATTCAGCATGGAGTTCTTTAGAGGAGCGGCACTTCTCACTTGTGTTGACTGCCCACCAGTGCAGGACAGATGGCCGACTTTATGGCCATCCAGACTCACCATGCACCATTTCCTGGAAGGAAGAACTAAAGCTTCAGGAAGTACAGTGGTCTTCCTGGGTCAGCAAGTGAAGTTGCCGAGAGTTGAAATTTGGTGTTGATTTGCTACAACTACAACCCCTTCCCTTTTCCCTATTGTATCAGACATTGCTTTAAGTTCTAAAGACTTCTTCTGAGCCAGAAGAAACTGGCAGTCTATAGGACAGGAGTCTATATAAGGAGGAAGGCCCTGTCTTTTGGAAGAACCCTCCGTGTTGAGTTCTACATCCTGGATTCCTGTGCTGCCTTCAGCGGTCAGGCTTTTGCATCAGAACATTCAGCTCTGTGAGCCTTCGTTGCCGGTGTAAGAATATAAAGCTATGAAAGAAAACTTCCTAGCATAGAGTTTTGGATTCATAGTCCTATAAATGTGGACGTCGTTGCTAGGGATGACTTGAGTACAGGACAAGGCAGAGCCAACACTCTGGTTCTGATTCATTATGGACCCTTGTCTGCTGCAGAAACCTCTAGGCCACTTGCTTTCCAGGATTCACTTCAAATCAATAGTCTCTGTGTAGGCTGCAGGCTCAGGGACTAATTCAGCACTTTTATGGCCAACCTCTGTCTTCTAAGGGAATCTCATAACTTAAATGCTACCTTAGAAGCTTTCATTCTAACGTCTGTTAACTTCTCCCCAAGCCCTCCAGTTAAGCCAAGGCCACATGATTTTCATTGCAGTTCTGTCTCTGACTCTCTACGGTAATAACTTTCTAAAAGCAGCCACCTGCTTCGGTGCTAGGTTTCCAGAATCTAGCACAGGACTAACAATGACGACGCAAATCCATGTTTAGAAATAAATGAAATCAAGCCCAAGTGTGGCCTTCTAGAGTCCCTGCTGAAGTTTACCTCAGACTGCTCAGTGCCCAGCACTCACCACACAGGTGGTGTTTAACGTCAGAAGTGATGAGGACGTGCGAATGTCTTAAGCATAGGCACCTTGTGTTGGGCAAACAGGAACCTTCCCAGCAGAGCTGATCTTATCTTATGACACCTGCTAATTTTCATATTTGACATTAAGCATGTATAAGGGACCTTTCATGTGAGAGACTCAAAACACTGATGGCTTGACTCATCTCCCTCCATTCTTGGATATTGCTCTCATCTCTTGTTTATCTCCTTTCTGGATGCAGGCTTGTAATACTGATGCCAGCATCAGATCCTAAAGGACAATAGTCAAGGTGAACAGCAAAACCAGAAGGCCTCTTTGCACACTTCCTCTCATTCTTTATGAGTATGGAGGAAGATAGAATCATGCGGGATGGGCTGCTTGCTGACAAGGAGTCTCCTCTATGGGAAAAATATCTCCTGCCTTGTCCTCCTTCTTGTCCTCTCCAAGGAGACACTGTAGCCTTGAAATGTGCCTCTGCCTCTCCTTAGCAGTGGACTTTGCACATAGAAATTTGCTCTTGAGCTTCTGAGGTTTGAAAAGAAGAAGAATCTCTTCATTTAGTAATAACAACAGGGGAAACATTCATTCATAAACTCATAAGTGTTTACTAGTTGCCAACGCTTCTAAAGCTTCTCTAAGTGATGAACATATATCAGAGAAACTCATTCCTCTGACTCTCATATTGTAGAGCAAACATCTTGAATTATTCTCCATTCAGAACTCTTCCAACCTGAGACATTTTGATGATCTTGAGTATATAGATACATAAAATAGATATACGAATAAAATATTTATTGACATAATGATAAAATATTTTAAAAACAATTCTCTAGTGTGCATATAATTATATAATTTATTAAAGATAAAATCAGATTTTCATGCTAATTAGATGGAAGTGATTATTTTTACATGAAGAATTAAATCTTAGCTTCGTATTTAATACAGCAGGATGCAAAACATCTCCAGTGCTTTTCTGAGTCAATGATTATTTTGATTTTATAGTTGTGCTGAGAATATTGCTTCACATAAATATGTTATCTAAAATGGCAAAAGTATATTGAGGGTTATTTCAGAAATTATTGAAAATGATGTTCTAATCCAAGCCAAAATTCATTTAACAATTTTTATGAAATTCAATACACTCCAAAGACATACTAATTTGATACTACATGCTGAGGAATGCCAGTAGGAAAATATTAAAGTCTCTATTTTCTGAAATCACACCAATCTGTTGCAATAGGAGCAGAACACTTTGTCCGTACAATAAAACACCATACAACGTTCTCCAATTTGACCAAAGCATTTTGGCAGCATGGGTTGCCCCTGTAGGTGAGAGGCAGCACATGCATGCAAAGTAGCTCATTGTAAGAACTAGGGCTGCAGAGAAGTCACATGTTGCTTCACAGGGTAAATACTAGTAGGAACAGAAAAATCTGTGCTGGATTTTTGAGTTAGTTTTGATTGTTGTGCATTCAGAAATCATTCATTGTTATCAAATATTTCATGACCTCCCACACTGTGTTTCATAATCCTATATTACATTGTGACCCAAAAGTTTAAAAATTGATGTTCTGGAAGTGGGAGACAGCAAATGAGCTACAGAAATTATTAAATTATATATCGTATTAGAAGAGGCTATCTGATATTGGAGAAAATGATAATAGCATACTCAGGACAATATGGGTGATATGCAGTGGTTATGGGATAGTGCAGTGGGTGGCAAGACTTCACTGAGAAGATGAGATTGGAGCAAAGACTTGACCTTGATGGGGAGGTGAGCCAGACACCTGTGGGAAAGCATTCTACATAGAGGAAAGGGCCAAAGTAGAGCCTTGGGACTGGAGTGAGCCTAGAGTGTTTTTTGAGCAGCAAAGAGGCTTACTACTGCGTATGAATGCATAATTATATGTTAAATGTAGTTAAAATAAGAAAGGCCAATTAAGACATCCAAGTTCATACAACAAAAGGGCTAGTCAAAGATCAAGAAAAGCAGCAGTGGGACATTAGGTCAAGGAGGTGGGGCTGCCCGTCACTCTAAAGTCTTTGGGTGCATCCTGAGTGGGGTAAGAAGTCAGACCAGCATTTTGAGTAAGAGAGGGGGCTACGCACCTTGAGTTTGAGGAAGATGTCTTTGACCGCTGCAATGGGGGAGACAGGAGGCTGACAGGTGAGAAAGTGAAGATGCCTGGCCAGTCAATCAGAAAACACCAATGTCAAGTGTTTAGAAGAATGTCTCCATGAGTGTCTGGCAGATGATGAGGTCCATAAATGTTAGTATTAACATTCTATTACTGACAAAATTCTCAATTGATGTGTATGTTCTGGGTGAGACACATTCAACCACCACTTTACCTTGGCCATGTGAGTCTGATGTGCTTTTTAGGGGGCAGGACAAAGTAGCAAGAAATCTATAACTTCTATAGTGAGATGAGTCAACTCTTGGTTTTAAAACATTTGCTAAGAACTTGACATTTTTCTAATCCTCTTGAGCAAAGTCTTCTCTCGCTACAAACCATAGAATCACAGTACCCTCTATATGAGGTTAGCAGGAACACTTACTGTTACAATCAGCATGTAGGATGCTCCAAAATGCTGGGTTGTCTCCATTCCCCATGCTCACCCACCCCAGATTTATTTATAGTCTATGAGTCTCTAAATGATGTTCACCTCTTTTAAGTATTTTCTGATTAAGAGTCTTTCTGAAATAAAGTCTTTCATGTTTACTAAACTTTCAAGTTTAATAAAAGACTCTATTTAATTGTGAAAGGACAAATGTTAGAAGCATGCGCTAATGGCTCTTGGCCCAGTGCCTGTGGGAAATGTGTTTGTTCAGATTGTAAGACTGACCCTGCACCTACCCCAGTGCAGGGCACACGCTAGATGCTCAATAAATATTTGTTGAATGAATATATATGAGGCTGTAATCAACAATCCACTTCTCATGTAACTGATGACTTCTTGCCCTAATGATAGGAAAAAAGGAAATGGAAGGTTAATTATAATAATGACCCATGTAATACTTTGTAGTATTATTACTATTGTGGCTAATATTTTTGGTTTTAGTTAGGTTTTATTTTGAGATATAGATTCCCTCTGTAGCTCAGGTTGCACTGGTACTCACTAAGTAGAACAAGCTTGCCTTGAGCACGTGGTTATCCTTCTGTGTTAGCTCCACGTGTGCCAGGATTGCAGGCATAAGCCACTACATCCATCTAAAAGCTGCTACTGTGAAAGATGTTTTTATATCTCGAAATTTTATAACTTCAACACAAGAGCATTAAGCTTATAGTCCAAAGCTCAGAGTTGTTGCAAATTCGTAAGTTTCTCTCTTAATGCCTGCTGGCTAAGCTTCTCTCAGTATCATATAGACTTATACATATAAACTAGAAAGTCAAAGTTAAAATTTATCATCACCCAACATGCCAAGCAATGGAGGATATCCCAGAAGTAGATGGATCATAGGTGTGCTTTAAGGAGGCTCCAACCATCTTGGGCAGGCCCAGGTGAGTGGGTTGTGAGAGCACAGACATAGTCCTTCAGTAATTAGCATCCAGGTGAAGACCATGGAGTCCCAGGAGAATTTATTTGCTGTAAATCATTTTCTTCACTTACTGATTTCTGATTAAGAAAGCATTACATGCTTGTCATAAGAAGAGCGAGGACATAAAGGTGTATAACCCCCTCTGTCTCCTGTCCTAAATGGTGACAGTCAAGAGACCCAGGTGCAGTCTTCCATTATTCATCTATCTCATAATCAAACATAAATGCACATACGCTAAGGTTCCATTTTCCCCAAAGTGGAATTACGTGTTTATTACTCTCTACAGTATACACAGAACATAACACTATGTGCACAATTATCCATGAGAGATTTGTTCAATTTGAATGCATATGTAAGGTCACATTACACAGGTCTTTATATGGATTTTCTTACCCACCCTTGCAAAATTTGTCATGAGACAATTAGTATCATTGAGTGTTGAATTTCTTCTTTGTGATGGATGTTATTTTAAGGCAAAGAGAAACAATCATTTACTCAACTATTTCCTGGTTGATGGATGGCCTCTAGTTTCTCTGAGTCATTTCTTCCTTTAAAAGAAATTCGATCGCTAGACCCTGTTTCATAGGGCTGCTGAATGGGTTAACTTCACCAAAAAATAGTAAAACTCTCAATATGTTCTAAATACTCAGTAATATAAGTCATTATTTTCTGTAAATTCTTCACTGGTGTCCACAATCCCATTCCACATTAAAATATGCAAAAATAACTTGGACATTTTTTCTTCCTGTCTTCTGTTCCTTTTTTGTTCTTCAGATGAAACTTCACTGACGTATCTCCCGGTAGATATTTAACCACCCCTCTTCTCTGTCACCCCAGCTTCTCCCTGCAGCATGACAAATCCTCAGCCTAAACCTTTCTGCCTTTTATGGCCAAGTAAAGATCCTGTGGGAAAGAAAGAAGAGGCTCCACAGACAGGGTGAAAGCCAGGGCACTAGCCTTCCCAGGCAGAAGAACTGAGTGGGGAGTACACATCCAGCTCTAGGAGACTATTCAGTTCAGCAGGAGGGGAGGGAGGAAATGAGCATGCTCACACTGGGTATTTCACTGAAGGCAGTCACAAAAGGCCTGTGGTAGGTCATGACAACATCAACTGAGAGATCCCTAGTTCTCAGCGTACAGCAAGCAGAACCTCAACCCTCACTGGGTCTATCTGGCACAAATCCAGCCTCAGGAGAAGGATCTGGTACAAACATGTAAGGTTCTGAAGACCCATCCAATACATAGTTTCCAGTGGCATCAAGGAAACAACATACTTGCAGGAAGTTTTAGGAAGCAGCTCATTGATATTGTCTGTACAAATGAACAGGGTACAGGAAACAGGGAAGTTTGTAGTCTTCTCAGCCATTCTCTGGGGCTGGATCAAGGGTCACGTGTTTGTTGTCCTGAGTTGTGTTAAGGAATGGCGGGCACAGGTGACTCTAGCTGGGTGGGTCAGGAGAAGAGAGGAAACAGTGCCATTGTCTTAACCAAACATTCCACACAGCTGCCTGTCGCCAGGCTGTACCTTGCAGACAGGCAAACAAATAATGATACCTAATGTGGCACTTGCTGCAGTAGATGTTAAGTGCCAAGGACGTATGGGTCTGTGGAACAGAGTTCCTATGAGAGCCCTCAGCAAATATTTGTGAATTGACTATTGGATGAAGCCTCTGTACTTCGGGACAAAGCAGGAGTCAGGAAGTCTTCCAGAAGAGTTGGGATTCAACAGGTCATAAATGTAAGGAAGAAAAGGAAGTTCTACCCAGCCAGAGCTTGTCATGGATAGAGTGATAAGAATATGTGCATTTGGAAAAGGCTGAAAGATTGACATAGTTAGAGGAGAGAGGATGAGTGAGGCTGAGAGGAGGGGGGAGCTGGAGGTGGGGGAGCAGGCCAAAAGGGCCTCTGCTGACATGGTAAGGAGTGACTGTTAGAGAGGTAACAGGAAGACAGCAACAGTATGGCCAAGTGCTTCAAGAGGTGGAGTTCCCATTAGTTGCATGTAAGTCAGACAGAAACATACTCGAGTATGTTGTTTTGGTGCCCATTGAGAATCTGTAATCATAAAATTTTAAATCTGAAATGTGCCAGAAGTTGAGATTTTGGGGGAATGGATACAATATGAACAGAAAAATCCCACCCCTCTGATAGATTGTCATTCACCCCAGAAGATAATGTATAAAATGTCCTATCATTTTTATATATGTTTGTGATGCAAAATGAATTTAATATTCAGACTTGTACCATTATCCCCAAGATACTTTCTTCTTGTCAATATAACTTTTCCAAAATCCCAAATCTGAAACACTTTTGGTTTCAGAAATTACAGGTAACAGACAATCAACTTGCACAGTGTTTTGACTTTTTTATGACTACTATTTAGATGACATTGGCTCCTAACACTGAAGTCTTTCATGGCCCCATCTTTGCTATCTTCAGATTCTGCCAAGGCATTCTGGCCAGAGTTTATGAAGGCCAGCTAATGAGGCCATCAGGAACTAAGTCAGGACTGTGATTAGAAAGACAGAAAACCTGGACTTGGGAGAGTAACATAACCTTTCCTGGGGATTCTAAAGACAATGCAACAATGACTGGCTATTAACAGCCTTTGAGTAATTGAATGAATGGATTCTCTGATGATCGTATCAGACAAAGGGGAAAGAGAACACCAAGGATACTTGTGAATCTAGGGAGATAGGGGCTAGAATTATCCTTCCTTCTGTATCACAGGGTCTTCATATTCTCTTGTCTTAGTCACATGAACCACTGTTCTTCCCAGATATCCATTAGCTCTCTTATTCCTTGAAGAAATGTCTGTGGGATTCTGTACTTATGACTTCTCCCACTAATGTGGTGAGTGCCCCTGCCCCCAATTTTGAGTCATGTTTCTCATCACTAAAAAAGTGAATATGTCTTACCAATATTAAATACTTTAACACACTATTTTATAATGTATTGCTATCCTCTAAGATATACTCACGAAAGTCATATTAAAGTACCCAGATTTGGGAAATGACTAAGTAAGTGTGATATAAGTTTTTCTTCTCAAATCACAGTAGATTTTCTTGCCCATCAGTTGCTAAAGTCCTTGCATTCACTGTTTCTCTGAGTTGGAACAGAGCAACACTACAGATCTAACCAGGTTGGTCCATGCTCAAGCCTCCTAAGACTCTCGGGTGAAATCTAGTCTTAATACCTTCCCTGGGAGCTGAGCCCTTTCTCTAGCTTTATCTCAAGATTACTACAGTTAAGCTGGCTG
>CABHPH010141241.1:32129-46592 GCA_902168325.1 Peromyscus nudipes | reverse complement strand
AAAAGTAAACCTTTAAACTTTAAGCTTATAAGGAAAAATTAATGGCTGTTTGAAGCGAACACATCTGAACGAGTGCAGTTTTCCCTATATATGTATGTTCTCTCCTTAGGATGCTTTTTATTGCTTATCACTTACAAGTTTTTAATTCCGAATATTTCTTATGATTCAGCCATTACCATGGATCTTCAAATATCCCAAAATGCTTTTGCGAATGCTCGACTGTAAATGGAACAGAGTAAGCATTTACTCCAAGGAAGTGGGGAGTTAGTTCACCCTCACCTGTGAGACCACAGTGTCAGCTTTTTAACCTTGAAAATCTGATACTGATTGTTACATTTGGGTGAGTGAGTAGAGAACTGATTTTTAGTGTTAAATGTCAGGAAATTAATTTATAAAGGAAATAGAAGACCTTTTGTAAAAATTGGCAAAAATTGTCTTTAGTGTATGTTAATATTACCCCATCCCCTTACCTGTGAGACAAGGTTTTGCTGTGTAGTCCAGGCTGGCCTTGAATTTTCGGCTTTCTTTCTTAAGTGCTATGCTCGGGTGTATGCCACAGTGTTTGCTGTTTTCTGTTTTCCTTTTATCCCACTTTTGAGGATGAATGTAACTTTTCCATCTTATTTTCAGAGTCTTGGTAAGAGAAGTTGTGAAGAGAATTTGAAGTCTTGTTGAATAGTGTTTGAGCAGTGTTGACACTTTGCTTGTTGCTTTTCCAAATCTTCAGGAACTTTGTTAGATGAGAAATATGTTACTTGGTAAAGAATTTTGCTTGTCAGAGTTCCTTTACTGTGTTATTTAGTTGATTGTAGAATCTGTCTAATATAGTATAGATGATAATCTCACCTTTTATTTCTCTTTCCTCCTGTCCTTTACTCTTTTCTTTTTCTTACCCCTTTCTGTACCTCCCTTCCTCCCTCCCTCCCTCCCTTCTCTCTTGTCTTGGGGTTAACTCTTGCTAAGCAAACCTTCTAACTGGAATGCACGTGTATGTGTTGAGGGGAAAGAAGGAAAAGTTGGCATAAAATTTATTGAAAACATAGTTTGAAAGTTTCAAATTGTGATTTTAAAAAAATGAGTCTAGCCGAGTGGTGGTGCACACCTCTATCGCAGCACTTGGGAGGCAGAGACAGGTGGATCTCTGAGTTCCAGGCCAGCCTGGTCTACAGGAGTTCTAGGACAGCCAGAGCTACACAGAGTAACACTGTCTCAAAACCAAACCAAACCAACAACAAAATTCTAGTAGTCAGTACTGTTGTCTACTTTGCACACCCTTCCTTCCCACAGTGTACCCAAATTGTGTATGATTGTGTCATGTGCTTTGGTTATTGAAGTGTGCCACTGTCTGTTCCATCGTGATTGATCAGTGAGAAAAGCTGGAAGTACAGCATTAGCTGTCATATGATGGCTATGAATACAAAATACACCCTTATTGTAAGCTACTGTAATTCTAGGGATTATAAATTTCTTTGTTGCTTTTAAGTGCTTGAAATATGTCTAGACTGATTGATATATGAAACCACAAAATAAAAATTGAAATTTGAAGATTTAGTATTAGAATATGCAAATCTCAGGGTTTTTGTTTGTTTGTTTTTGGTTTTAGATAGTCTTATGTAGTCTAGGCTAGCCTTCAACTCTAGGTAATGGTACCTTGAACTCCTAGTCCTCTTGTTTCTACCTTTTGGGATTACAGGCATGAACCACCTTGTCTGGCTCAGAATAGTAATTTTTATATTGCTTTTATGGGTTAAGTGAAATAGTATTAAATTTTACTGCTTTTTAACCTATTTGACAACTGGAAATTATATGTGTGACTTTCATTATGCGTCTGTTGGATCATACAGTTAATAACCTATTTTAATTAAAAATTGATAGAAAGAATGTATGTTCTTAACAGAAAAAACCTTAACTGTAGCATTGGCTCAATCAGGCAGTGCAAACCACTGTCAGAGGATGGTAATGTGCAAAGGAGAAACAGTTGGTAAAACTTAGACAGCAAGGACTTGTATTTGTTTGGGAGGATGACCTTGGAAAGCAAACAGTATTTTAGCTGCCGTTATTGGCTCCAGCAAGCTCTTAAGAAAAAAAGAGATGAACTAGAAAGGGATGTCATTCCTTTGGAGAGGCTCCACTCAGGTTATGGTTGTCATTCACTCCCATTGTTAATTAAAACTTAGGAAAAGATTCAGGTGACTAAGTAGTTTGCTAAAGGGGTTATTAGTGCCTTTCCCTTGGGTTAGGAGGAAAGGGAAACTAAAGGTGTTGATTGATGGCTAAGTTTGGGGAAGCTCAAGCACCCACAGTTAAGTAGAGAGAGCGAAGAACCTGGTAGACCTAAGGCAAAGCCAAGTTTTGGGGAAAGGTGTGATTTAGACACTGGCATTTGGAACTCTCAAGTAGATGAGACCTGGCTAACTTTTTCAGTTGTCTAGCCAAAGAAACCACAGACCTGAACAAAAGTCTGAAAAAGATTTAACTTCAAGATTTGATGATCTAGCCTGGCTTGTATCACTCTCTTACTTGCTTGTGTACTGAGGATTCCTCTCAGGGAACAAACTCTGATGTTGATTTTATTTGTATTGAGTGAGGATTACAGATAAAGAAAAACCCTACAGAAGAGGCTGGAAAAGCAATGAAGTGAGAAACTTCTTCCAAGAGTTATAGCATTTCTCCATCCCCCCCAGAGCTCTTGTACTGTTAACTGGGTTTACAAATTACTTAAGAGTTAGGTACTATTTTGTCTCCCATTTTTTTTGAATAAAGGTATTTTCGTGAATGTATTTTTAACACCCCAACCCATGTGTCTAAGTAAGTAGATAACTTGTTTAATGAGTAGGTCTCTAAAAAGACTGTATTTGGGCCTAATAGGTTATTTCCATGCCACCCACTGAACCTCATCATTGAGTTTGATAACTCTAAATATAGTATCTTTTGGTTCCCTTGTGTACTGAGAGATAAGGTGTGTTTGTATATAGGAAGTCAATTAATTGAGTTTGGCCATCAGAGGGACTTGGGAGACAAAGTCTTCATAGTCTACTTGTCTCTTTTCAGGCACATGACAGGCTTGCCCTTCCCTGTAGTCATTGACATTAGATGTGGCAGCATTCCTTTTTATGACAGTAAAATGTGAGTGAAAGTTGAAGACTAGGGTGTAATTTGTCATATGCTCCTCTCTTGGTAAGGTAGTTTTGGGAAAATTCTCATGTGGAGCCTTGGTTCCTAAGGACCATTAGGATCAGATCTTTGTTAGCCTGAATTGATTGTGTATAAAAGTAGTGAGAGATAAATAACCTTTTGTTGTGTCAAACCATCAAGATGTTAGGGTGTTTATTATAGCACAGCCTTACTAGTCCTGACTTGATGTGATAGAATGTAATTTTGATAGAATGTAAATTTGAGGAGCTTTTGTTCTTGAGGAGAGGACCAAGTTTGGGTTCTCAGCACCCACCCACATGGTGGCTCACAACTGTCTGTAACATCATCTTCTGGCCTCTGGGTGCACAAACATATATGCAGGCAAAATACATACATACATACATACATACATACATACATATACACATACACACACATATATACATACACTAAAAATAAATCTAAGGAAAAAAAGGCCAGCAACAGCAAAACCTAGAATCTAAGCCCTGTGTAATAACTGGAAGTTACTTTTATTAATAAAGTAGAGTTATTACACAAATTTAATATCCTGAGCTTTCTGATAGAAGATAGATAATGTTTAATTGATTTTTGGAAACATTTCTGTTCAAGTTAAGTATTACTCATACTTTCCCAAGTAACTCATTCCCTGAAGGTTTTGAATTTTAAAAGTACTTGAGATAACAGTTAATCTTGAAGTAGTAAGTAATGCTCTTCCAGTGTTCAATTTTAAAAATTTATAATTGAACTTACTGAAAAGAATTCTAAGTTACTTTAGTTTCAGAAAATGAGTTTATACTGTATCTTTACTATTGTGTTTAGAGATTGAATTCAGGTTGTAAGATTTGGCAGCAAGTACTTTACCCATTGAACCATCACTTCAGTCCTTATCAATTTGTTTTTAATTTTTTAAGTATGTTCAACATAGCTCCTAAACTTTCTGATACTACAAACCACAGTTCTATATGTTCAGTGCTGATTCCCCTTTACTCTTGTCTCTGGACTGTGTAGCTTTCTTTCTACTTTCTGTTTCAATGATTCTGGCTACTCTTTAGATACTTGATGTTTATGGATTTGTGTTTAATTATTGCTTATTTCAATTAGCATAATGTCCTTGAGTTATTTCTACTTTGTAGTGTATAGTAAGATTTCCATAAGACTACATACTACTACTACATTGTAGTTTGGAGTATGTAGGTATATACTAAAATTTATCTCATGTTTTCAAGTCATTAATTTTACCAAACTGCAGTTAATATATGGTATACATATGGGAAGCTAATAATGCTCTTGTTCCTGTGAACTGGCTCTGATGCAGAGAACTAATGCATATGTATACATATGCACTCACACATACTTGTGTGCTTGTGGAGGTCACTGAGGCCAGAGTTCAATGTTGACTGTCTTCCTCAGTTGCCCACCCTACCCACCCCCCCTTTTTTTGAGATAGGGTCTAACTGTGTAACCCTGGCTGTCCTGGACCTACCTGGCTATGTAGAATAGGCTGGCCTTAAACTTACAGAGCTCTGCCTGTCTCTGCCTTTGAAGTGCTGGGATTAAAGATGTGGATCACCAAACCTGGCCTCCGCCTTATTTTTGAGGTAGCGTTTCTTTTCTCTTCTCTTTTCTTTTTTTTAAGTTCGAACATTTTTTTCTTTTTATTATTTTCTTTGTGTCTTTCACATCATGTATCTCCATCCCATTCATTTCACCGTCCCTTCGTATCCATCTTCTGCCCTTGCAACCTCCCCACCCAAAATAAAATAAAATTTAAGAGGAAAAAGAAAAAGAGAGAAGGAAAAAATCAGTCTTGTCATGGAAGCTGTGGTATTTCACAGTGAGTCACACTGTGTGTGACTTTACTTGCAAGTGTTCATTGCAAAGAGTTATTGGTCTGGTTTGAGGCCTCTGATTTCTGCTGCATTATCGATGGGGGGGGGGCCTCACTGGAACTCCTCTTGGTTATCCTGCTATTGCCTTGTGTTGTGGAAATCTGCAGCTTTGGGTCTGTAGGACCAGTCCCTTCCTGTACTCCAACAGATCACAGATGGGATGGACATTGGGGTGGGCCAACACATAATCCTGATTCTGGGCCTGGATAGTTGCATGGTTGGTCAGCCCACCACCTCTCCCTTGTCCTGATCACTAGGTTGAGCACCTGCATTGTCCTGGCACGTTCACCCCTTACAGCAATGAGCAAGGGGTAGGGCCAGTTCTGCTTTCATGTCTCCATGGTCTCATTTCCTACACTTACACCTTTTGTTGCCCAGGCAACACAGTGGTGTAGGGACCAGCTCTCCCACCTGCCTCGGGCCTTGATAGATAGTCGGGGAGGGCCTGTCTCCCCCACACATGCTGCCGCATAACAGATGAGTAATAGGGACAGCTCTCCTGTGCTTAAAATTTAGGGTCTGGCTCACACACACCTCCACCAATGGGGTTGGCTCTGTTGTACTGCCCATGTGAGGTGCAGGACTTGCTTTCCTGAGTGTTGCAGCTGGTGGCAGACAGGGGCAACTCTCCTGCTCTTATGGTCTCAAGGCCAGCTCTCCCCTGCCCATGCCTCCATGTGACAGATGAGTATTGAGGGTAGCTCTCCCATGTTCACAACTTCAGGGCTGGCTTATCCACGAGGTAGTATTTCTTTATCTGGAGTTCACTGATCAGATACATGGCCAGAGAGCTCCCCACTTGGATCCCCAGCACCGGGATTACAGGCATATACCATTAAACCTGGCTCTTTACACAGAGGCTGAGGATCTGAATTCAGTGTTTCATGCTTGCATGGCAAACGCTTTACCCACTAAACCATCTCAGCCCCAGAAAGTTAATCCTCAGTAAGCCCTCTAATAGGTTTTGTAAATTTACCTATTTTTTGTTCTGTGTACCACCTTTGTCCACCAACTGTAACTTAAGGTAAACTAGGCAACATCTTTATGGTGTCATCTAGAAGAAAATATTAAGGGTAGTTGGAGGCAAGTGTTGAGGTTATATTGTTTACCATGGTGCATAATGAGTATTAAAAAAATGTATTGGCTATCATTGTCTAAAAGATTAAAACACTATTCTTTACCAGGTTAAAAAAAGTGAAGCTAGTATTTTATTGTTCATACTGTATTAATAGTAGATCACATGATCTTTTTCTCATATTTGTGGTAAGGCAACAAAGTAGAATCTTTTGTAAGGCATTTAGGAAGCCTGTTATTTACAGGTATATGCCTTGTTTGTGTGTGTTTAAATAGGTTGTATTGTCTAAATTTAATAGGAAGAATAATAGTCCAGAATAGTCTCTTAAGTGGGTAGAAAAGCTTTGACAGTAATCTGAAAAACTGCAGTTAAAAAAAAACCAATATTTAATGAGGAATTGATTTTAGTTGGGACAAGGGAAGTAGTTATGGAAGAGTAGTGATCCAAATTTAAGGAGTGAGGGTTTAGGGGAAGATTAAAAATTGCAACATATATATCTTTTGTAATATTTGGAAGTATTAAAATAAAATTTAGTTTTGAAATCTATTCCTTAGAGCCAGGCATGGTGGCTCATGCCTTTAAGCCAGCACTTGGGAGGCTGAGACAGGAGGGTTCCGCAAGTTCAAGGCCAGCATGGACTAAATGGTGAGTTTCAGGTTAGCCTGGGCTACTGAGTGAGACCCTGTCTTAAAAACAAAAAATAAACAAGTCTATCTTGTATTGTTTTGATTAGACTAAGGAAGTTAAGTTTCTAGGAACCCATGTCTATAGAACTATTCCCTTAAAAGGAAAATTAGGGGAAAGTTTTTTGATAGTTCTGGAAATATCCATAAAATCTGTCTAGGAAAACCTAAATAAACAGTGTATGAAATTTTGTAGGCTGTATCCTGTGATTCTGTTCGTGGTTTTTGTAGCAGGTGAGAGTGGTTAAAGGGAAGATGGACATAAAACTTGAAAAATCCAATGAAGTCTTTTCATTAGTGCTTGAAAATTAAAGGCAGAGAATGAAAGACATGGATAAAAACCATACACTATTGGTAAAGGAGGATGTCCCATTTTATCAGCACTACCACAATTCATACTTATGCAGTGTTATCTTTATATTGAATATGTACATTCCAGACTTGATAAAGCAGTTAAGAACTGATTAAATAGTGTTAGCTCTATTGATAAATAGTTAGCACCAATTTTAGGAAGAGTTGGTTAAGTTTTTTTTTTTTCTTTTTTTTTCTGGTAATACTTTTTGAGAGAAATCTGTGTCCTAAGTTAGTGCTTAATTGATGTTGAAAATTACTTTTATCTTTGTAATCATATTACATGCCTCTGTGTGTCTTTTGTATGTCTCATCATTTAAGTTTCTATTTCCCCTTTTGAAATTTGAGCTTTTACATGTGCAGGAATGGTTTCAAACATAACATTTTCTCCTATCATTTATGTTTTACAGTTAGTTCTTCAAAACAACTGCAGTCAAAACCAAAACAAAACAACCGAAGTCACAGGACAGACAAGTAGTAGGCCAGAGGAAAACTTCAATATTTTGAGGAAGAGAATAGACAAAATTAAAAACAGTGCTGTTACTTTGTAAAGTTCTTAAATACATTATGCAAATAACCTCATTTCTATTTCTGTCACATTTTTTTAATATATCTTTGTTCTTCAAATACTAAGTCATTTAAATAAGGACATTTGCTTTTTATATTGCTGATATGTATTGTACAAGTGTACTACTTGATGTAAAAGCTAATTTGTGGTATTTCAGATAGTCGTTTTTGTTTGTTTGTTTGTTTGTTTGTTTGAGCCAGGATTTCTCTGTTCCTGACTGTCTTGGAACTCAATTTGTAGACCAGACTAGCCTCAAACTCACAGAGATTCACCTGCCTTTGCCTCCTAAGTGCTGGGATTAAAGGCTGCGCCACTACCGCCTGGCTTATTTCAGATAGTCTTACATGTTAAATCTACTTGTAGGTTATCCTAGGGAATGTCCTGACCTTTTCTTTTTTAATTTTTTGTATTACTTATTTATACGTGTCTGTGTATGTGCCCAAGGACATGCGAGAGGTGTTGGCTGCTTGAAGCTGGAGCTCCAGGCAGTTGTGAGCTGCCTGATGTGGGTGCTGGGAATTGAACTCTGGTCCTCTGCAAGAAACAATATGTATTCTTAACCACTGAGCCATTTCTCCAGTGTGATATTTTCTAACTCATTGTGTTAGTCAACTAGTCCCATGTAACAATACCCAGCATGGTCACGTTTGAAAAGGTTTGTTTGGCTTACAGTTGTGGTGGCGTCAGTCCTGTGAACAGTTGGCTTTGTTTCCTTGGGTGAGAGCACATCCTTGTAAGGAGTGTCTGGTAGGTCAGCTTATCCTTTCACTTCCGCCATCATCTTCCAGGGGCATGCACATGGTGAGCTAAAGATTTTGTGGTGGTTGCTGGATTTTTTTGAGCCCAGGCTAGCCTTGAACTCCCATTTCTCTTGCTTTTATTACACAAGTTCTGGGATTACAGGAGTTTATGATGACCATGCCTAGCAGAAGTAGACCTTCTGCTACTTAAAGGTTCCTCCATCTCCCAATAGTGCCACCTCAGGGAGCACTCGATTTTTATCACACAGACCTTTGAGGTACATTTTAGATCTAAACTATAGTGATTACTCTCACAGCAGAACTCTGAAAAGGGTTGTCTGTTGTTTTGAATTGGCTCTAAGCCGAGTTTTGTTCTTATTTCATGGAAACAGCTCTTGTCAAGATAGCTAGTGCTTACTACATCTTTATATTGAAGGGTCATTTTATTTGACTCTTACTATCATTTATACCTATCTATTTATGGTTTTCGAGATAGGATTTCTCTGGGTAGCCCTGGCTGTCCTGGAATTCTGTAGACCAGGCTGACCTCAGACTCAAGATCTGCCTACCTCTGCCTCCCAGTGCTAGGATTAAAGGCTTGCCCTACCCTACCCTCCACCCTACCTCCCCACCTCGCTTACTTATTACGTATTTAACATGGTTGATTATATTTCTGAAATAATTGACTTCTTTTGACTTGTTTCTTCCTTCATTGGCTACTCTTGCTTTGTTTTGCTTGTTCGGCCGTGCTGGAGATTGAGCCCAGAGCCTTGACTGTCTTAGGTAAACCACCACCACTCTCTCATTGTGCAGATCAGATTGGCTTGAAACTCACTGTATAGCCCAGGCAGCCTTTGCTCTTGGATCTGTCTGCAACAGCCTCCCTAGTGCTAGGATTACAGGTATGCACTAAGGCCAGCAGACACCATCTTTTTGCTGTAGTTTGTTTTTAAAGACTGAGTGTGTAGCTCTGGGTGCCAAGAACTCACTGTGTAGACCAGGTTGGCCTTGAACTCACAGAGATCTGCCTGTTTCTGCTTCATAGTGCTAGGATTAAAGGTCTATGTCGCCACATTTGATAATTGACTGTAGTAATTTATAATAGTTTCTTAAAATAATTAGTGTCTGTATGTTTACCCTTGTCTTCTAGCAGACTTTATATATACAGCATTCAGAGTAATCCTGAGTTTATTTTAATAAAATCCAATTCAGATATTACCACTCCTTTCCATCCTTCCCTCAGAATAACATGTGAAGTTATTATAGTAGCCTGCATAATAATGTATGTCATATGGTTCTCTCCCCTTGGCTACCCCAATTTTGCCTCTCTGGTCTTCATATGCTCTCCACGTTTGTTATACTCCTGCCATACAGGCTGCCTTCTTTTCCTTGACCTCCTCAGCTGTCCATCCAGCTTGTCTTTGTTTCTGCGTTGACTCTGCCTGCTCTGTTGCCTTCTTCAGGCCATTGTCACCTCACTGGCAGAGACCGTCTGTCCACTCTGTTCAAACAGTAATGACTCCCTCTCATCACTTCCTGTCCTCCTTAGCCTGTCTCTTCTTTCGTATACGTCATCGCCACCAGGGACTGCCTGCTTGCTTGTCCTCTCTAATTAAAAGGCAAACCTGATAAAGGCATGAATTGAACTCTTGGTAACAATTTTCTCCTTAGAAACTAGAAGAGTAACTATTCTAGCTAAACTTCAAATTATGAACTTAATTTTTAGAAGATAACCCTAAGTTTCTGGGATTTCAACTCATATACGTGGGGGAAAGAACTAGAAACTAAAGATACAACGATAATAAGAGAAATTGAAGCATAATTTTCAGGAAATATATAAATCATGCACATTAACTATATTTTAGAAGATAAACACATGAAATACAGATCAAGGAATTGGCTCTTCCAGCAACACAGAAATCTTTCTATATCTCTACATCTAGTTATTATCCATATCAGAAGTGTCCCATTTGAGTGGCACATTTGTTATGTTTGGTGACTCCACACTGAGAAATCATTATAACAGTGCACATATTCTACATTAGGTTTCTCTTTTGGTGGTGTACATTCTGTGAGTTTATAATGATAGAGTATTTTTACTCCTCTAAAATTCTTCTTTCCTGATTTTTTGAAACTTAATCCAGGAGGAAATAGAAAATTAGTGTATTACATTGACTCAATAAAGAGATGTAGTTATATTTTTATTTAGGAACAAGATTTTGGCAGGTTCAGTACAAGATGACTTGGAGAGAGAGATGACAGAGAGCGAGCCTAGCGGCTCTGGCAGGGCTTTGCTGAAGCTGATAGCTTGAGTGGTTAGGTTACTAATGCCAGGGGTACAAGGAGAAGGTGTGTTTTTGATGGACAAGATATGTTCAGTTTGAACTGGGCTAAGTTGTCTATGTCTGTACAGTAAGAAAGAAAACTAAACTGTTAGCAGCTCTTTTTCTGACACATTCTTTAAGCATATTTTGAAGGTTCAGGAAGAGAATTAGCAATAGAGAGTGTAGGAATGTTCTAAAACAGTGGTTCTCAACTGGGGGTTGAACGACCCTTTTACAGGGGTTGCATATCAGATAGGTATCCTGTATATCAGATATTTACATTATGATTCATAACAGTAGCAAAATTACAGTTATGAAGTAGCAATGAAAATAATTTATAGTTGGAGGTCACAACATGAGGAACTGTATTAAAGGGTCACAGTATTAGAAAGGTTGAGGACCACTGTTTTAAAATATCTCCATACCCTCAGGTTGTTTTTCATTCTTTCCTATGTTTATTGGTTCTCTCTCTTTTTAATTTATGTGTATTGGTGTTTTGCCTGTGTGTATGTCTGTGTGAGGGTGGTGGAACCCCTGGAACTGGATTACAAACAGTTGTGAGCTGCCATTTGGGTGCTGGGAATTGATTGAATCTGGGTCCGAATCTGGGTCCAGTGTTTTTAACTGCTGTGCCATCTCTCCAGCCCCTTATTGGTTGTTTTTGTGTGCTTGTTCTTTTGATGGTCTTTAAGTCTTAGTAGTTCCTAGTCAGATAGATAGATATTCTTCTGTTTCTTTCTTTGCATCTTGAAAGATGTCTTATGTAGTCCTGGCTGCCTAGAAGTTTCTATGTTGGCCAGGCTGACCTCAGACTTGAAGCAGTCTTTCTCCTTCTGCTTCCTGGGTGTTGAGGATACAGCACTTGGTTTATTATTTCTTTAAAATTTTTTTCTTTTTAAGGTAGATTCTCACACTAAAGCTCAAGCTGGTCTGGAATTCATTGTGTAGCCCATACTGGTCTCGAACCAAAGCAGTTCTCCTGTCTGAACCTGTATTTTTAAGATATATTCTTATAATGTCTTGCCCCTGCTTTTTTCTCTATCCAGGTATCACAAATGATGTTGAGTAAACACATAGAAGATTGAGACTTAAATGACACGATCAGTTTTTAAAACATCTGATAAAATTCTCTGTTTTATTTTTGTGTATGTGCTCTATAAACTAGCCTTATTCAGTTGTTAGAGCTAATACTGTACAACTGCAATATTTGTGTGGTGTCTGTCATGTTACAGTTGGACACCTAGTGTGAAAGGGCAGAGGCTGTGACCTTTAATACATGGAGAAGTCTATAATATCTGATTCTCTATTAAAAATACAGAACCGCCGGGCGGTGGTGGCGCACGCCTTTAATCCCATCACTTGGGAGGCAGAGGCAGGCGGATCTCTGAGTTCGAGGCCAGCCTGGGCTACCAAGTGAGTTCCAGGAAAGGCGCAAAGCTACACAGAGAAACCCTGTCTTGAAAAAAAAAAAAAAAATACAGAACCAACAGATTGAATATCCATCCGTTTAAAATTTTCAGCCACCAGATGAAACTCACACTGCACATCGGCTCATAGTTGTGGAAATACCTGGATGGGTGAATGTGTTCTTTTTGTCTCTCGTCTGACAGAGGAAGAGTTGATGGCTCTGTCAGCTAAATCTTTAAGTACTCTCTGGATCATCATCTCTTCCTGGCATTTATTTGATCACCTCCTCCAGATACACACATAGTGAATCTTTCTCATAAGCAGCTAAACAGTCATCTTTCCTGTTTCTCAGAACAAAACATTTCTTGTTGGTGGTGGGTTTTTTTTTTTTTTTTGTTTTGTTTTGGTTTGGTTTGGTTTTGGTTTTGGTTTTGGTTTTGGTTTTTCGAGACAGGGTTTCTCTGTGTAGCCTTGGCTGTCCTGGAACTCACTCTATAGCCCAGGCTGACCTCGAACCCACAGAGACCTGCCTGGCTCTGCCTCCCGAGTGCTGGGATTAAAGGTGTGTGCCACCACTGCCTGGCCATTTCTTGTTGTTTTTTAACTTTCAAGCTTCTGCTATGTTTCTCCATGTCTCTCAAACATATTTAAAAAGTTGCTTTCTTTTAAAAATATTTTTTACCAAGATTATTTTATTTGTGTGTGCATGGGGACATGGCTGCAGGTACCCCCAGCGGCCAGAGGCTTCCAGCCACAAGCAGTTGTAAGCTGCCTGGTGTGGGTGCTAGGAGCTGAACCCAGGTCTTCTGCAAGAATTGTATGTGTTCTTAACCACTGAGCCCTCTCTCAGCCCTTGGTTTTGTTTCGACAGTCTTGCTATGTAGAACAGGTTAGCTTTAGATTATGAACCTCCTGCCTTAATCACCCCGAGATCGGAGACTACATATGTGTATAACAGTATGTACCCAGTTATGCTTGTTGTTAGTAGTGCTTTCTTGCTCACTGTTTTATTTTTAATTATGTGCATGTGTTGGTGATGGCTCAGTGCTAAAAGCATGTGCTGCTTTTGCAAAGGACTCAAGTTAGATTCTCAGTACCCATGTCAGGTGGCTTATAATAACTGCCTGTAGCTCCACAGGGTTCTAATGTCGTTGACATACATGGGCACCTGCATTCACATGTACATACACAGACACACATAATTAAAAATAAATCTTTACTTATTTGTATATGGGTATGTACATGTGAGTGCAGGTACCCTTGGTGGTGGTGGGCTATCAGATCCTCTGTAATTGGGATTCTAGGCTGTTGGAGCCACCACGTGGGTACAGGGAACTAAACCTGGTTCCTCTGGAGAAGCAACACAATCTATTAGCCACTGAGCTGGCTCTCCAGCCCTTGCAGTCGTTCTTACATCATTTATTGGCACTAATATCCACCCTACTGCTCAGGCCTGAATTCTTTTCTCTTATTTTTCCCCTAGATTTTTTATGTGTTAAGTTTGCATTACTGTAAAATTATATACATTTTGTTTTTATGTTTCCTGATTCTGGGGACCAAATTTTGGGCACTCTACCACCAAGCTGCATCCAAGCCCTACATACTTCATTTTCAAGGTTATTTCTGCCCAAAGTATTAGTGATTAACAGAGATCTAAAATAGGGTTTTTAGGTTTATATATATTTGTCAGGAATTTGGGGTTTTTTTGTTTTGTTGCCATAAAAGATTTTATGTATATGATACTTTTATCATCATTATCTTTTAAAATGAGTTTCCTAGATTGAGAAAACTGTAGTTGTCATAGGTTCACTTAGAAAATGATGCATCATTGATGTGTAGAGATCTTTGTCTTGGGCAAGAAAATAACACGACTTCTTGCTATATTCACTTTTTATCATGCCACACTCATTTTGCCTGCCCAGTCTGGTTTATAATAAACTATAAACTGCCTCATACTTCTGTGCATCCCTTGTAGAGCGTAGCCATTATAGGTACTTCAGTGATTGTTGACTTTAAAGCTTGAGCTTGCATGTTACTGTACAGATGAATGTAGGTGTATGCTCTCATCGTCGTCGTGCCCCAGGCTCCCCCCCCCCCCCCCCCCCCCCCCCGTCCGTGTGTCCGTCCTGCGCCCGTGACATGTGTACTGCAGTGCCCAACTTTTATGAGGGTATTGGTGATCTGAACTTGGATCCTCGTGCTCCTGAGGCAGGCAGGACACTATACTGACCACACTAAGGTGTGTGGATCCCTGACCCTGTGAATATGAA
>CABHPH010141241.1:0-32119 GCA_902168325.1 Peromyscus nudipes | reverse complement strand
CACTAAGGTGTGTGGATCCCTGACCCTGTGAATATGAACTATTCCTTACACTCATGTACCTATAAATAGAATGGCTACAAGTTGTAAGATATTAAAGACAATATGTTCCAGACTAAATTGATCATTAAATTTATTGAGTGATTGGACCTGCTGTTGCAGGCCTCAAATTTCAACTGTTGGCATACTGAGACAGGAAGTTGCAAGTTTAGGACCAGCCTGGGAAACTTAATCATAACTTATCTCAAAATAAAAAATTATAAGAGAAAAAGGGAGAGGGCTGTGAGGCCCTAGATTTGGCCCTGCAGTACCTAGTTAACTAATTGAACAACTTATTTGAAGTTTCACCTTTGTTACTGGATCCTTAAAAATGTAAGCTCTGCTGCTTGCCTTATGCCCTCTTCTGCAAAGTCTGTTAAAATAGATTGTTTTGCAGGGAAAAAAAAAACTACAAAGGAAATGAATATGCTTTATAAACAGTTGAATTTTTTCCTTATATATACTCACTTTAACTTAGAATGTTTTTCTTTTTAAACCAGTAGGCTGCATCTCATGTCTGTGTGTGCTGCCCCCCTTTTATCTTTAGATATTAGGATCAAGGAAGAAGAGCCTGATCCTGAAGAGTGGCAGCTCAGTGGTGATTCTACATTGAATACCAATGACCTAACACACTTAAGAGTCCAAGTGGTAGATGAAGAAGGGGACCAACAACATCAAGAAGGAAAAAGACTTCGGAGGGTAGCGTGCACCTGTCCCAACTGTAAAGAAGGTGGTGGGAGGTACGCATACATCAGCCATGTGTTGTCGTTTGAAGGAGTGCTGCTATCACCCTAAGTTTTAGAATACTGCATGCCATATCACTCGATTACGGTCAGTTATCCATCACATGATCATTTGGGGGTGTGACTGTATGAGTGGCAGAAGTTAGACAACAAAATATATACAGATTTTCATATCTAAAGGCCTTTCAACTAAAATTGCTAGTCTTTAAAAGAATATAACAGATGCATTTTTATAGGTCCCAGTTTATTAGCCTGTTTGCAAACCAGTGATGAGTTTGGCCTAATACAGAGAAAATGTAGCTTGAGAATGCTGTATATAAAAGTAACAGAAATAGTTGATAAGTGTAAATACTTCCATTTTCAACAGAAATGAGGAAGAAAGGTTTTAATGATAGGGACTTATTGTTTTGAAAGTAGCATGGTTAGCATTTTACCTCATTCTTTTTTTTTTTTTTTTTTTTTAAGATTATTGCAGGAATAAGCTCAAGTGGTTGGTAATTACTTTAAATGCAGCTAGAGCAAGCTTATTAAGAGAGATTTAGATTATAAAATAAACCAACAAAATCCATCCTGATGTTATTATAAGAAATATTTCAAATGATTGGTACAGTATTATTGAAGATGGGATGACAGAGATCAAATGTTAGCAGAGAAGAAAACTTGGATAGCAATGTTGGTGTCAAGCAAGATGCAGTTCATTTGGAAAATACCAGATGGGCAGGATTATATTTCATAATGACATTTCTGTCCATATTCAGTAGTCACAGTATCTATTTGCCCAGCTTTGAAATACATAAAGCAAAGACAGAATGATAAAGTTGTGCTACCCACATCTTCAGTCATTATTGTGAAAGGCTGCAGTACCTTTCTCCTGTGTACTACTTTTAAGTATGCAAAATATGCTGAACAGTATAACTGTGTATGTAAATGCACATGGTTATAAACTTGATTATCTTTCAGCTCTCTGGTTGGTCCTATTAATTATTTCTACTTTGATCAGTTCATTTACAACAATAATGACTAGAACAAAGATACCTTTTAGTGAGGCCCTAAAACCACCAAAAGGGGAGGGGACTGATAACTGCTAACATGCAAAAACTTACTATGTTCTTATGAGTGGCACATACATGGCACACATAAGTGAATTGCTTAAATGCACGCATACGCTCAGTGAGATAGAATTGCCAGCACTCTGAGAGTTTGAGGCCAATCTGAGCTATAATGTGAGACTGTGTCTCCCAGGAAAACAAACAAAAAACAGAAACCAAAACTGTCCAACTGGGTTTCAAACCCATTTATATATTCCCGAGTCTTAACCCTTACATTGTATTGCTAACTCAGTGGATCTGCTTCTGAACTTGACCTACAGATGCTTATAATAAATGTGGAATACTCGATAGTCAGTAACTTTTCTGAAATTTACTCTATTTTAGAGGCACTTTCAAGATAAGTTACTCATCAAATCTATATGGGGGTCAGTGTTTAGCTTTCACTTACTCTTTAAAGTTAAAAACCATTTTTTAATTAATTTACTAAACTAACATGTCCCAAAAACTAAGAGGAAGTAGAGGAATATTTCAGAACACAAAATAGCCCTACAAAATCATATTCTACCTCAAGATCTAGCCACTGTAAATTTTCTGTGCAATACTACGTATATTTTAAAGTAGAAGCATCTTATTCTTGTTTACGTCTCTTGTTGTGTAAGTTTTTGTAGCTGTATTTCCAAGTCTGATCTGTGTCGTCTTTTGATCTATGTATAGCATTGTATGTGGGTATATTATTTAACTTTCTTCTTTGTTTGGGATTTGTCCTAATCCTCACACATATGTCCTTGCACATCTGTCTGACTGTCTCATCAGTGTATGTTGCAGAAGTAGAATTGCTGGGTCAATGGAATTGTCTGCTGAAAAGCTGTATTGTTCTCTACTTAAACCAGCACTGTCTCAGGATGTCTGTGTTCTCACGTGCTGACCACCTCTTTCTTTTTACTTTTTTTTCAAAGTTTGATAGGCAAGAAATAGTTCATTTATTTTAGTTTGTTTTATTGCTTGTTGAGGTTGAACATATTCAGTAGTTAGTTTTATAAAATTCATTTTGTGAATTGTCTGTCTCATGGAACTGTTAATTTCTGTGAACTTTCCCATGTACAGTGTGTTTTCTCAGTTCTCTCTCCATTGCTCTCACTGTGGCTATCTGCCCACTGCACTATGAGTAAAGGAGTTCACTTCCAAACACGAAGATGAAGTCAGTCTTTTAAATGCTAAAAGTTTTACCTATTCCAGAAATTAGAGCAAGTAATGTTTTCTCAGACTTTTTTTATTTCATTCTTTTTAGTAGCTTACTTATTCTAAGCAATACAAATCAAGGTTCTTAGGACAGTAGTAGTTTCTTAGACTTGATTTGAACAGAATTCAACAGGTTCCTATGCAGTAGGCTTACTTGTAGAAATAACTAATTATTAGAAGCATTAGCATAAATAGTAAATCTAAGAACATTCTGCAACTTAATCTCTTCTTTTTTAAAGAGTAGAGTATCGGTCTTTTTTTTTTTTTTCCTTAACCATTTTCTAAATGGGCAAGAAAGCATTTTTAGGAAACTAATTTCATTCATCTTTAGAAAACTGTTTTGTTTACTTTTTGAACAAGCTATAAAAGAAAATATTTCAGGGGCTGGAGAGATGTCTCAGTAGTTAAGAGCATTGGCTGTTCTTCAGAGGATGGAGGTTTGGTTCCCAGCACTGGTACGGCAGCTTATAAACATCCATAACTGGAGTCCCATGGGATCCAGCACCTTCTGGCCTCCATGAGCACTGCATGTTTGTGGTGCATGTACATACATGCTGGAAAAAAGCACTCACATATAAAATAATAGATTTAAATTAAAAAAATGAAAACGCTTCAGTTAGCCAGTCTTTATATAACAGAACCAGTCTTTAGAGAATAGTTGGAGAAACAATTGTAATAATACAAAGTGATCTGAAGGCATTATTGTTACATGGGTTTTGCATGAGTTAAGCATCAATCCATTAAATTATTTTCCAAAGTTTGTTTTGTCAGCATTTCAGCTTGTGTTTCTGCCACCATAAGCAAAAGAGGCTGTGGTTATTTAACTTTCCTTAACTTTGTCCAGAATTTGGATTTATTCTGTGTTGCTGTCTTGTCATTGAATTATTGGGCACAAGTTTAGGCACTCAGGAGCAGAAATTTAAACTTTCTAGTTAACATGGGGTTATATAGTGGACATTAGTGTATTCAAGTTGGAAACACTGGAAGAGCTCTTTCTCTTCCTTCATAGGATAGACCCTGAATATATCTGGTCTATCTAGATCTTACCTTGGGTCTGATTAACTTAAGTACTAACTTGAACCTCAGCAAGCTAAGCATTTACCTTAAATTATAATATAATTGATGCAACTTGATTAAATACATATCCCATTTTTAACGACTATTTCCTCATTTGCCTTATAATTCAACAGAAAAAAAAAGATGTTTCCCTACCATTTTTCTCAGTCCTCTGAGAACCTGTTTGTCACTGTTCATTTGTTAGTCCTGTTGAGTTAATAAAATCACATTAGTTCACCGAAGCGGTAGCCTTAACAAAGGAATGTGAAGTCATGAGTGGACTGAGTTGGGTTTCCTGTGAAATTGCTATGGTGAACGCAATATTGATACCAATAAAGACATTGTTCTTTCTCCTAGATCTATTTAAGAATAAAGCAAATTTTAAAAAGCTAAATTAAATGGAAACAAGACTTGGGCATTGAGAATAAGCCAGGAAAAACCTGTTTTTCTCGACTCAGCTCTTTAAAGAGACTTAGATTGGGGGTGGACTGGAGCAGGAACTAGAATGTTTAGATTATGACATCCTTGCCCTTGAGACAACAGCATGATTCCTCCTTGTCTTTACTTATGCTATTCCTCTGCCTGGAATGCCTTCCCTCCTTTCTATCTAAATCCTACCCACCTCCTCCACGAAGCCTTCTCTAACTACTGGAGTCCACATTGATGTCTCCCTGTTCAGAACACCTATGGCACCTAACAGCCAGCACTGCACCGTTTAGCACTGTTTGTCCTATGGCAATTTCACATGCTACTGAGTGTGAGTACATTCCAATATAAATGGGGGGAAATTGGAGAACGCTAGGGTATTGTCTACAGGAGGATTTATAGTTGTGGAGGTTTACAAACCACTCTGAGATTGAGATTGAAGGAGGAGGGGAGTTGGGGAGGGGTTAAAGGTGCCTTGTTTTTAAATCTTAGAGAAACATTGAAGTTTATACAGTGTGGTTTTGATAATTATGTACAAAAAATATTCAGTGACAGTCCTAATTTTTGTTTTCATGAAATGTTTTTGTAGTGCTTAATGCTATTGAAATACTGTTTCTGGATTCAAAAAGGTTTCTCCTTGCTTAGACTAAGATGCCTCTGTTCACTCATCTAAGCACGTCTCCCAAACTGGCCTTTGTATCAAATACTTAAGTGTAATGTAAGAGTTTGCACTGTGGAGAAAATGGTATTTTGTTATATCGCTTGTAAATAATTTTGGGTGTCTGCATGCTTTATGGGGGGGAGAATTTTAACAATAAAGATAATATAGATTTGTATTTGTTACGATACCAGGAGAGTAAAGAACGTGGCTTTAGCTAGATTTTTTTAAAAATATGTGAATCTCAGTTAAGTCAGTGTATGTCAGGGTGTGACCATTCGAGTTCTTAAATGTTCTTAAGTTGTGTTCATTTAAAATCTACTTAAGCTGTCTACCTGCCTTCTAATTGTACCTGTGATGAGTTTCTGTACAGTATTCTTTGGACAATAAATTATAAAATTATCTGATATCATGACTGAATAAAACTAGTTTCCTGTACTGTAATTGAATTGGTCCTGTGCATACTATTTGCGAGCGATTCTGATGGGATAGTTAATAGCTTTGTTGTACATTCTTTGTGTATGAAGTGTCCTTTTAGTTACATCATTATTGAACATAGTTATATTGGACAACAGTCAGTTCTTGAATAAAATTAATACATTAAATTTGTATGTTTAAAGTACGTAAATTTTCACTTAAATAGACTAAATGGTTTTGGCTTCTAATTGTTCTCAGTGATAATATCTTCTCTTTGAAACTCAAGAGACTATATGATATAAATGGTTTTGAATGCTGTGATATAAGTGTATATTATTCTGTGTGTTTTGTAGAGGTACCAATCTTGGGAAGAAGAAGCAACACATTTGTCATATACCAGGATGTGGTAAAGTCTATGGGAAAACCTCACATTTGAGAGCGCATCTACGTTGGCATTCTGGGGAGCGCCCTTTTATTTGTAACTGGATGTTCTGTGGCAAAAGATTTACACGAAGTGATGAATTACAAAGGCACAGAAGAACACATACAGGTTATTAATATTTTTATGGTTTCCCCTCTTCCCTCCCTCCCTTCCTCCCTCCCTTCTTTTCTTTGTTAGGGATTGAACCCATGTGTATACCCAAAATACATTGAGCTGCATCCCTATTCTATAGTTGCTTTTAACAGACAAAATGAATCGTAGGCTATCTAACATACTAGACATTTTTTCAGCATACCTTACTTGATCACATCTTTAAAATGGATTAACTAGATCAAAAAAATCCACCCTCAGTAATACTAATTAAAAGTCCAAAGAACAAGCCAGTATAGATTTTCTTGAGAAATAGTTTTTATTTCATGTATACTTGGGCTAGCTTTCATTGACTGTTGAATGGCTTAAAGCACATTTGTACTGTTTGTTCTGTGCACATATTTAAAATTAGTTGCTGTTTCTTATTATACTAGCAAATAAACAGAATCTTTTTCTTCTGATAAATTCGGATATTTTATCTTTTCTGTTTGAGTATCTGAGGTGAGGGAAAGGCATTTCATAGAGGTATTGTCGGCTTTTTTGTTTTTTACATAATATGGTATGGTGATTGTATGAGACGGATGTAGGACAGACTTAAACAGAAGTCTAACATAATACAATGTAATTTTCTTCTGCTAAAATTAAATGATCAAAGTGTTCACCATTCCGTGTGCAGTGTTGAAGAATTGAAAGTTGACACTATAAGGAAGTGTCTAGAAGGAAGAAGCATGGTCAGATGAACAACATGAATTTTGAAGTCTGGATACATTAGGACTACTTGCAGTTTTGTTTTCTTTTCTTTTTTTGGGGGGGGGGGGTGTTTGAGACAGAGTTTCTCTGTGTAGTTTTGGTGCCTGTCCTGGATCTCGCTCTGTAGACCAGGCTGGCCTCGAACTCACAAAGATCCGCCTGGCTCTGCCTCCTGAGTGCTGGGATTAAAGGCGTGCGCCACCACCGCCCGGCTCCTTGCATTTTTCTATTAGGTTAAGCAAATAAAGTTGTCTCTGCTTCACAACTCTTAATTTGGCTTTGAATGTCATAGAAGATGACATTGGAGTGTGAGGCAGTGTGTGGGCATTGATGCTCTGCTTGCTTTAGTTCTGTTTCTTGTTATTATAAAGATAGATGAGATGAACCTCTGTGAGACTAGCAGAGTGTATGAGTAGCAGGACTTTCTATTACAATTTGTGTTGAATACGCTCCGGAGAGAAAGTTCTAGACATAATAGCATTAAGCGATTTGAATGTAGACCCTAAAATGGCCCCCAATAGAATTTTCCCCAGTGGAATTTCCTCAGTAGATCATGAAAACGAATAATGTAGGTGGAGAAGAAAACATCTGATCAAATACGTGTGGGTTATTTGATCATCCCAATGGGCATAGATTAAAGAGGGAACTTGAACTCTTAAGATAGTGTCTTTAGCTTTAACATCGAGTTGGGCATTCTTGGCACACACATTTAATTCCAGCATTCTGGAGACAGAGGCAGGCAGGTCTCTGAGTTCAAGACCAGCCTGATCTACATAGTGAGTTCCAGGACACAGAGAAACCCTGTCTTGGGGGGCGGGGGAAGAACGCCAGATATTTGGGTAGAATTATTTCCATAAGGGAAATCTTAGAGGGGCAGCTCATGAGACTACTCCAGGTGTATTAGACCTTCTGTTTCAGGAGAGACCACCAATTAATCTGTAAAAGTGGAATTTTAAAACTAAACAGTTTAATTTTTCTTTACAGGTGAGAAGAAGTTTGTTTGTCCAGAATGTTCAAAACGTTTTATGAGAAGTGACCACCTTGCCAAACATATTAAAACACATCAAAATAAAAAAGTTATTCACTCTAGCAGTGCAGTGCTGGCGTCTGTGGAAGCTGGGAGAGATGATGCCTTGATTACTGCAGGAGGAACAACACTTATCCTTGCGAATATTCAACAGGGGTCTGTTTCAGGGATAGGAACTGTCAGTACCTCTGCCACCAGCAATCAAGACATCCTTACCAACACTGAAATACCTTTACAGCTTGTCACCGTTTCTGGAAATGAGACAATGGAGTAAATATTACACAAATACTTATTCATTGTGGTTATTTTTATACAGTAGTGAGAAGAATATTGTTCCTAAGTTCTTAGATATCTTTTTATTGATGTGCAAAATTTTTGGATTGACAGTAACTTGGTTATACATGACACTGAAATGCCTTACTTTGTATGATATTCCATAGTATATTAAAAATGGTAAAATTGCATGGGTTTTGTAGGTACTTTTGGAATCTAGAAGAAATGAAATTTTACCAAGTTATATAAAGAGAAAATTGAATTTAACAATGCGAATGGTAGTCTAACCAAATGCATCAATCCTGTGTGGTTTAGTGTAAAAATGAGAAACTGTTGGTATTTATCTATTGTAAGATAAAAAAAAAAGTTGGTGGGTGAAAGAAATCATGTTATGATAAATTTTTGTAATTTTCTTGATGACTGGAATTTTTATTATGCATAACTGACAAATCAAGTTTCCAAGCAAATGTTACATAGTGTAGGCTTTACTTAGCTTATCAATTTGTCATTTTGAAGCTAATTATTTTAATTAGGTTAACTGTACAATATTTTAAGCATTACTCTTGTAAGATTTTGAAAACTACATTTTAACATGGACCTTTAGGGATAGTCACCTTTTAAATCCTGTTGAAAAGCCATGTTTAAGATTTAATTTGCCAAAATAATGTCTTGTTAATATTCTTTCAATAATGAAGTTGGGCAATATAACCGATGTTTTTAAAAAGTTTAAAATGTGTAGGTTGAGGCATTTGGGTGGTAAGAAAATGTTCTAGTGAATTACCCCTTTTCCTGAAGTTTGGAGGACCAAAAAAATAATAATAATAATAAGGTATATTGCGTCTTAGCAGTGATTTTTTTTTTCTTTCTTTTTCTTTTTCTTTTCTTTTTTTAAATCCAATCTTGTTTCCAAAAAAACATGTCTGCCAGGGCCTTAAAAGCCATTGTGTAAATTACCAATAAAGTATAACATATGCAAACATAACAAAATCACTTCCACAGTGACGATACTCCAACCATATGGATATTAGTCATAGAAACTAGAAGCTTTATGATATTTTTAAAATTTTTTTTGTCTAGATAGTCAGTCTGCACTTAAATATCAACCATTTTCCTTTTTTTGCTTCTTAAAATTTATATGTATCCAATACATTTAATTGAGAAATGTATGTTTTTTATTATGCTGTATTTTCTTTTTATTTTTTAATTATTGTTTATATTTTCAATTAAAAATGTACAAAATCAAATGACATTGCTGGTCTTGTAAGAGCTCTACAGTTTTCCTAAATGGACCTATTAACTGCAGCAGTTGACCTCTTGCCAGAAGTTGGGCTCTGTTCATTTGTTACCTTTGAGACCACCTCAGATTGAAAGGCTACCTTATTGTACGTTTAAAGTGTATTATAACAGTGTGGTAGTTAATAAAACACTATTTTTGTTTCTTTTGAGTTTGTTGTAGTCCAGTGGATTTAAAATAATGCAGTGGTATGGACAAGAAAGTCTCTTATTTTTCTTTAGCCTTTTAAGATTCTTGATTTCAGAGGCTGGGATTGTAAACAAATATATTTACTTAAAAAGAGGTGTATAGAGGTGCTGGCAATTTAATTTTTCACTTAAAAATGAATTTATTAAATATAACTTGAAAAAAAGTAACTTCTTAGCTCACATTGATTTGTATCAGTTTTGTCAACACCATTTTGCAAACTACTTTTTATTTTCCTTTTCAAAGCACTGCAAACTATTTTGATTCATGAGAGTTCTGAATTTACATACGTACACCTGAAAATGATAACATAGACAAGCTGAGATAATCATGGCAGGCAGGAGCTATTCAAACGGTTTTGAATATGTATGGGCCTCAGATGGCTCTAGAGGAAGGGTGGTAGGGATGGGAGAAGACTGGAATATTTCTCCGTGTACAATGGTAGTGGTTTCCATCACCTGTTATCCAGGTCCAACTTGATGCTGCTAATTGT
Organism: Peromyscus nudipes; assembly: GCA_902168325.1. NCBI lineage: Eukaryota > Metazoa > Chordata > Mammalia > Rodentia > Cricetidae > Peromyscus > Peromyscus nudipes. The sequence goes on along the minus strand of CABHPH010141241.1, from coordinate 21,940 downwards.
AATTTCCAGTATGTAGGTCACAACTCTAGGCACACACTGTAATCGTGGGCAGTTTTTCTAAGTGAGGTTCAAACTTAGGATGTGAAAAAGGAACTGCTATTTGGAATTTAATGGAAATTAATACTTTGAGGTTGAGGATCAGTGTTTTTGGTTTTTTTGAGACAAGGTTTCTCTGTGTAACAGCCCTGGCTATCTTGGAACTCACTCTAGAACTCTGTAGACCAGGCTGGCCTCAAAATTCAGATCGCCTGCCTCTGCCTCCTGAGTGCTGTGATTAAAGGTGTGTGCCACCACCGCCTGGCAAGGATCAGAATTTGAAATAATTTTTAGAATAATTTTCTATTAAGATGGTAAGTTGAGGTTGCTTGCTTGAACCAAACATCTACTGAGTCAGAAGGTAGGTTGTGTGTGTGTGTGTTTGGGGGGGTGAGGGTGTGGGGAGGTTAACTTCAGAGCTCCCCAATTAGTTTAGGCTGACTGGCCAGCTAACCTCATGTGGCGGGGGCGTTCCTACCTCCATGGTGTGAGGACTACCACACCTGGTTTTTTACGTGGTAAGCACTTTGCTGACTGAATTATTCCCAGCACCAAGATATTTTTAAGTAATTGAAGATTCACAGTGAGTTTCAAAACATGTTGATCCAAGAATTCCCAAGCATATTGTAGACACTAAATGCACTGAAAAAAGGTGCTAATGACCTTGAAAAGGGTTTGTGGACTTCAGATCTTTTGCTTAACAGGTGAAAATATTTGACTCCAGTGTAATGATTGTTAAGTATTTCTGTTTTTATATTTTTGAACATTGGATGTTTTAGAAACAGGATTTGAGGAATTGCTCCGAAGCCAAGTTCTGTAGTTATAAAATTTGTATTAGTGGACAGGAATATTTCTCACTGTACACCCTGTAATAGTTTTGTCCAGTTTTTTGGTTTTTCGAGACAGAGTTTCTCTGTGTAGCTTTGGAGACTAGGCTTGAACTCACTTTGACCTCTGCCTGCCAAGTGCTGGGATTAAAGGCATGCACCTCCACTACCCAGCTTGTCCAGTTTTTTTTTAATAGCTAGAGTTAGTGCACATTGTATTTATATACAAGTAATTACTATTGTACATCTACTGAGCTAAATGTCTACTGTGCCTCTTAAGAAGACACCACTCTGCTTTAAAAGGAGGTATACATACTACAAAGAACTTTGGCCTTCAAAATAGTGAAAGTGTTTTAATATATTTTAAATCCTTGGGACCAGTAAGATGACTCAGTGCATAAAGGTGCTTGCTACACAAGCCGGGCAACCTGAGTCCAGTCTAGGCCTGGAAGCCATGTAGAAGTTGAGGGAGAACCACAACTGTCCCTGACTTCACATACGTGCTGTCACAATTGTGTGCATGCAGTCCTAAGTAAAAAGAGAAAAAAAAAGTTCTTAACCAGTGTTGTCCATCAGGAAATCCTAGAAAGCATTTTTAGTTTTTGAGACAGCCTCATTTAGCCCAGACTGCCCTTGAAGTTGTAGCTGGAGATGAGCTGCCCTTCTTGCCTCTGCCTCCCCTGTACTGGGATTACACCATACTTGGTTTGTGCTACAAAACTTTTTAGGAAAATCTGAGTGCAGACACATGGCTACAGTAGTGGTCAGAGGACAGTATTGTGGAGTTGGTTCTTGTCCATTTTTACGTGGGCACTAGAGTTCAAGCTCGGGTTGTTAGACTTTTGTGGAAAGTCTACCCTCTGGGCCACTTCATAGGTTTTAATACTATTTTTGTTTTATATGTCTGGGTGTTTTGTCTGCATGTATGTCTGTACCACCTGTATGCCTGGTGCTCAAAGAGGCCAGCAGAGGTTGTTGAATCCCCTGGGACGCCAACATGTGGGTGCTGGGGATCAAACCTGGGTCCTCTGGAAAAACAGCCAGTGCTCTTAACTGCTGAGCTAGCTCTAGCCACCTGGAAACTATTTTTAAAAGTCCATTTGACTAGCTTCATCCTTGACTAGATGTGGGTTTTTGTTTTGTTTTTCTTTTTTGGGGGGGCAGCTCCTTAGATTGTTATATAACCTTTGTTATACCCATTTAAAATTCAGCAGGAAAAACATGTAGAGTTTTTATATAGGAAGAAAATAGTAGCAGCTTTTCCTTGTATTTTACATATTTAAAACTTGCCTGGAAAGATTGTATGCTTTTTGAGACAGGGTATCTCTGTGTAGTTTGGGTGCCTGTCCTGGATCTTGCTCTGTGGACCAGGCTGGCCTCGAACTCAAAGAGATCCACCTGGTTCTGCCTCCCGAGTGCTGGGATTAAAGGTGTGTGCCACCGCCACCTGGCGATTGTATACTTTTATAAGCCCCCCTCCCCCCAAAAAACCCAATTAAAAAAAGCAAAAATATTATAAAAACTACAATAAATGGTATTTTGTGGGGGAAATAAGAGCAATAGGAATTCCCTTCAGATTCTAATTGTAGTTTAGATCCTAGAACTGCCTCAAATTTCTTAAGTTTTTGTTTCATTATATTTAATATTTGGATTAGAATTTTGAAATTTTGGTTTTAAAGGCTGATATTATATACTACTACATTTTAATTTTATGAGGTTGGTAAATATTTTCAGTGTAAATAGAGTAGTGTGCTTAAAACTTACTGCTGTGAATGAGTAGTAGGTCTGGTGTGACAGCGGGAAAACAGTTGATGCCCTGGGAATAGAATTTGATGTTAGCGGCTCACCTTTATTGTTAAGGTTAAAATGATTGATTGGCCTCTTGCCTTGCCCTTATTTACATATAAAATCATTTACATATGTGTGCGTTGCATTTATAAAGTGCTGTGGGGAAAATCCATTATTCCTGCTCCCCCCCAAAAATAAATTGATCCAAGTCCAGAATTTTCGAACACGTAATCTTAAACTGAGGACTAAAACTTGGGAAATAAGCCACTCTAGGAGCTGGGGGGTTGGGGGGGGGGGTGGGGGGGGCGGAAGAAGCCAAGGAGACTCTGAGACACTGTAGAAGGTGTCACTGTAGATGGTGACAAACATCATGAGGAAAAGAAAGGATGCTGCACTGAGAAGTTGAGTGGGAGAAAGTGGGAAGAGTGGAGACAAGGACAGAATAGTCTTAACGGTAAGGAGCTGATTGGTGAATTTTAAATATTGGGGAAACACTTGTACTGAGCAAATAGTATAAAAATTAAAGTGAAATTATGCCATCACCCATTAAGTAATTTCCTCTTAACATTCATGAGAGTTTTAAGGACATTTTTGAGTCTATAAAGCAAATCTCCACAGTATATGTATTTTTAAGCTATATTTCAGGCTGATTGTGACATGCCTTTTATCAAACCTAGTACCAGGAGGCAGAGGCAGAGAGATCTGAGTTCAAGGACAGCCAGGGCTGAACAGAGAGACCCTGTCTAAAACAAGATTTTTCAATTTTGAGGCACTTAAAATTTATCAAACTTAGAACCTTGAGTGTACTGCATAAGTATTTTACCACTGAGCTACATCTCCAGCCCTTAAAAATATTGAAGCTGGGTGATCCGCTTTCAAATAACATGTTTTAACTGTATATTTTATGTAGCAATTCTGGTGGATTTTTTTTTGTTTGCTTTTTAAAGTTGTGCTAGGGAAAAGAGATGTTAAGAGCACTGGCTGTTCTTGCAGAGGACCCTGGTTTGATTCCCAACGTCCACATAGATACACACAAGAATCTGCAATTGCTGTTTCAGGGATTTCGGCACCCTGTTAAGGCCTTCTCGCTGCATTGCCAATGTGGTGCACCTATGTAAATGGCAGGCAAAACACTACACTACACTACACTACATTACACTACACACACACACACACACACACACACACTTTTTTAAAAAAAAAATGGGTGCTGAAGGAAAAGTATGTCAACTTCCACTTTGTCTCCTTTGTAAGTCCACAGTTTTTTTTTTTTTAAAAAAATGGGTGCTGAAGAAAAAGTATGTCAACTTCCACTTTCTGTCTCCTTTGTAAGTCCATGCTACTCTATGGACGTTTTGCCTTCTTGAAACATTCTCATCCATAGAAAGAGTAACAGGATTGTTACATCATTAAAAAGTAAGCATGTAACAATCAGGCCTAAAGCAGAGACTCAGGCTATTATCTACTTAGTTCCTCCATGTGTAACCTTATCTGATGCACTCACTGGCATGGGTGGACTTGGCTCAGGGAATAGATAGGGAATTGTGACTTAGTCCTAGAAGGTAGCTCCAGTATCATAGTCCCCTTCATAGAATTTGTAGGGCTTATGACATCCCTTCAGCTGACATTTGAGAGCATATTATATACTCAGCGCTTAGGATAAAATGATAATGATTTCTAAATGTTCTGGGTAGAGACTAATGACATGGCTACAATTACCTTTCTGTTTTAACAAAATTCTGTGTGATTTCTCTTGTTTCAATGTTCTTGAAATTATACCAGTACAGTCCCTTCATTTAAAAAGTTAGGAAAAGGCTAGTTTTTGTTTCCCTCTCTCCTTGAACATGATCCTTTAAGAGTTATAGCATAACCCTGCTAAGTGTCCACAGATGTGGCATCTGGAATGTCTACCCCCAAGCACGGGAGAGCCTAAGTGTAGCCCTGGGGCTGTTTGCTTGGCACAGTTCATGGGGACACCTAGTAAACCTTTTATGACATTCACACAGAAAGAACAGAGGGCCTTCCTTGTTTACACTCTGGTGTTGAACTTGAGGGTTACTTGATAGGCCAAATTCAGGAAGAAACAATGCCAAAAAATTGCTTCTGGGGTTTATGTTACTGGCCAAAATCTAAACTACGCTGAATGAAGTCTGAGTCAGCCCTGAAATGGAAACTAGGAAGCGGCAACATAGTCCCAAACCTACTTTTTAATCAGCTGGTAAAGAGGAAAAGAGACTCTACCGTTCAAGATACTGCAGATGCAAAGTAGAAAGGTTGGTAGGTGTAAATACCACCCAAACCAAAGACTTGTGTGTCACTTGGGCTCCGTTGAGTGGCTCCTTTTCTGATAGACGACAAAGGGAAGGGTTATTGAGACATGCTGTGTGTTCTAGAATTAAAGCTTAGGGTTGGGGTAGGCAGGGGCTGGGAGGGAAGAGTCAACCACGTCAGCATGGAGGAGGCCAGTGCATAGAATGTGCTGGGGACTGGTGCTCAGCTTGACCCTCATCCTGCTACTGCTGGATCTCTTGACAACCCCGATGGGAAGAAATGCCACAGGAGGCCCCTTGCTGCTGCGTCAGGAAGTCTTCACATGACAACATGACTCAAAGCTGGCTTTGCGGTTTCTGATCCATTGTGATCACTCTTTTGTTCTTGAAGCTTTCCCCACAACTCTGAGAGCTACTAGCAAAGAGTCTGCTGTTAAAATTCCTCACTTAATTTGTTGCGAAGAGCAGGCAGAAATGAACAGGAGCGTCCCTTCCCTAAGGTTTCCAGCCAGGCTGCAGAAGAGCTGGGGCCATGCTTGTAACTGAACTCTTAGAAAGCAGCAACAGCAGCAGCAGCAGCAGCAGGTTGCTAACTTTTTTTTTTTTAAAAGAAACTTTGTGCTGTCTTGGGCTCCTGTTGTCCTGCCAGCAGGCGGCCCGGTGAGGTTTGGCCCGGTGAGGTTTGGCTTACAGGTTACCTCAGCTTCCCGCCAGGTTTTGGAAGACTTACCTACACTTCCCACTTGTCCTGTCTTAACGATTCTGCTTTCTGCCCCATAGTGCATGGAAAACGCTGATGTCAACAGTGGCCTTGTCACCAAACCACAAACCACAGAAACCTTCACATCCTGCTGTAACTCAGGGTGGCCAGCTCGGGTAGCTTTTCTGTGGAAGTATCCCCCCCCCCCAGGGACCTGCTTCCAGCTAAGCTGCTCTTCCTAAAATCTCCACAGCCTCCCGAGCAGCACTACCAACTGATAGCTGAGCATCCAAAACATGAGCCCGTGGCGGTGTTCTGTACTCCGATTATACAAGTATATGCCATATTTTGTTTATCTATTTACTAATTGATAGACGTTTGGGTTCTTTCCACCTTTTTGTCATCATATGACTGCTATGTATATTTGTGTACAAGTTTTATTTGGATTCCTTTTTCAGACTCTTGCATATATACTTGGGAGTAGAATTGCTAGATCTATTGTGCCCTTGATTTTAAAAGAAATTCAAGACGTTTTTCTGCATCCTTAGATGTGAGCTTTGGCCCTGCACCTGCTGCGCCTGCCTTGTGTCGTCTTCCCATTTCAACCACTTCTTTTACCATCAGGAGAAAGGCAGCCCCAGCTAGCAAAATGTCTTCTGGAACGATCTGCTGTACCTCACAGAGCAGAGATCTACTGGTTGGCTAGAGAGGGGATCTGGTCTCAGTTCTCATCTGATTACAAGTGCCAGGCTGAGCTCAAAGCAAAGAACGTTTCTGTATGTCTACCGAGGCAGTTCACTCCGGCTCGCTCAGCTGGCCTAGGAGGTGTGGTGCTCATCCATGTCTCTAACTCTCAGAGGTTTGCATGAAGACAGCTGGGACCCTTGTGGTTCTCACATGTTCATGTCACCTCAGCTGCCTTCCTTGGTGAGCCTGACCTTAGGGGGGCAAACAAAAATGTGTCTTGATGCTCTCAGTTAAATGTAGCCAAGTTACACTTTATTTTATTTGTGTGTGTGTGTGTGTGTGTGTGTGTGTGTGTGTGTGTGTGTGTTAGCTGGAAAGCCTAAAGTAAAATTTGAGCTTTCTGAAGAAATAAATTCTGAGTAGAATAAACGATAATAGCGATTGAGATTTCCCCAGCATGTCACATATCTCCGATGGCAGACCCATGTTTCGTCTGAACAGTAATCTGTCCCTGTCTGTTAATGGCAGGTTTCTTTTCTTCGGTACTTGCCTGTTAATTCAGCTTTTATCAAAGAGGATGAAGTATCACAATTTAGCAGCCCTGTCTAGACTTATCTCCATCTTCAGGGTGGAATCCCAAGTGGTCAGGAGGAGTCTGGTCAGATCTGTCTTCCCTTCATGCTCTTTGTATCCACGCTTCTCTGTGCTGACATCTGTAACAGGAGAAGTTTACAGTTAGGAAAAGTCCGGACCCACTTTTTCTTTGTGAAACCCACAATAAGTTTCCATTCCCCCTTTTAATTTTCTAGGGCTTGGGTAAGCAGACCACATTGCTTGCTGCCTAAATTATTTTCCAACTACCAAATTGCTATGTCCCTGACAATTTCCCCAAATAATTTCCCCTATGTTTTTAGGCATGCTGTCTTTTACAATACTCTTTATGATGACATAATTACAACATCAGTGTCTATACTTTTTGTTACAAATACAGGCTGATTTTTTTTTTTCTGCTTCAATACAACTAATGTAGTTCTCAGGCATTAAAAGATACTATCAACAGGGTAAGTACTAAACATTGAGGAAGAAATACAGAGGATGCAGTTTCTCTGAGAGAATCCACTAACTTGAACCTCGGTGATGCCTCTTTATATGTTTCTGATCATTAGCGATTGGTGACTTCTCCACCTACTTTTGAATTATTTTGTGAAATGGGTAGTTATGAAACATCAATACTCAGTAACTCTTATTTTACAGTGTCTTGTGGAAATCGGCTCTATTTGGAGACATGCAAATAGCCTTTTGTTGTTAGTCACTACTTAGCAGATGATTCACTGCCCTGGAAACATTGTTTCCTTTTTGTCAAGAGCTCGAGATAATAAACACCAGGCATACAGATGGCTGGTGGGTGTGGGGAACCTGAGGACAGGGCGGGGGGGGGGGTGCAGAAAAGAGTTTCTGAATGAAAAAAATACTGTGATTTCACCCAAACCTCTGTGTGAGGGGTTTCTTGGCCAGGTTGGTTGGATTTCTCCTCTGGTTTCCCTGTGGTTTTATATCTTTTACTATGATTTACAGGCTTGGTTTTCATTTCAAATTTTAAATGTGGGACTTAGTCCCTCAATGGTCTTGATTCATGGGATCCATTTACCAAAATTATTCTTCCCTAGTAGTCCAGCAACATGCAGGAAGAGGTAGCAAGGTACTTGGTGAACCATGAGGCTAGAATCTGGGCAGTTGGTTTGATGGCAGGGAGAGACTGGGTCTTTGACCATCAAAACTGGTGAACTGATGAAGACGACGAGCATCTTTGAGGGCTCCATATTGAAGCTAAGGCAGAGTCTATCACGGCCTTGCCAGAGCCAGTCTGTTTTCCCCGTTATCTGTTCTTCTTCCCTTCTAAAGCTTCTTACGGAAAGTTTCCTGAGAAGTGTTTAATGAACAAATTAGCACTATCTTAATGGATTATAGTGTCATAGACCAAATTCATGGCCCCAAACCACATTTACCTGCAAGAGTGGTAGAGACATACTTCACAGATTCTGTATTCTCTCTCTCTCCCTCTCTCCCTCTCTCCCTCTCCCTCTCTCTCTCCCTCTCTCCCTCTCGCTCTCCCTCCCTCCCTTCTCTCTCTATAACCCCTTTCCTCTCTCCATCTCCAGGGTCTAACCTAGCACAAGCTGGCCTGGAAGTCATTATGAAGCCCAAGCTGGGCTTCAACCTGCTGCAATCCTTCCCAAGTACTGAGGTTATAGGAGTACACCATCACACCAAACTCATTTTTTTTCCTGATTTTGTTCACGGAATCCCATTTCCCCTTGCTTTCAGTAGAGTTAAAGAATTAAGATGCTGTGAGGATTATTATATAGTCCTTTACATCTGACATGAGAATGACACCAATTTTGAGACATATAAAATAACAGTGCACCTCTGGAATCCTGGGAACCGGGAATTCCCTTTCAGTGCAAAAAGTGCTAGGGGCACAGAGAATGTAACAGGGTCCAGTGGAACCAGATGAGGGTCCGCAGGGGGCTTTCTGAAGGAGTGGAGGAAGTTACTGATGATGAAGAACTAGGTGGCCCACTCTGGGAGCTGAGGCAAGAGTTGTTCAACTTCAAAGCCAACATGGCATCACAGAGTCTAAGGCCCTTCTGGCTATTAGAGGGACTCTGTCAGGAAAAAAAGTTTGTTGAGTAGAGATAATAGCAAATTATTCAGGAAAGCTTGCATGTCTCTTTTGCTTAGCACTGTTTCCTCAGCCTGTTTTAGTTCAAAAAGCTGTCAATAAATATTTGTTGCATGATTGAGGAAAGAGCTATATGGTGGTGGTTTGAATGGGAATGGCCCCTATAGACTAGTATATTTGAATGTTTAGTCACCAGGGAGTGGAACTGTTTGAGAAGGATTAGAAGGAATAGGGGGTGTGGCCTTGTTGGAGGAGGTGTGTCATTGAGTGTAGGCTGTAAGGTTTCAGAAGCCCAGTCAGGCACAGTGTCTTCCTTTGCTTTCTGCCTTTGGATCAGGATATAAAATTCTCAGCTACTGCTCCAGGGCCATGCCTGTCTGCTCCCCACCATGATGATAATGGTTGAACCCTCTGAAATTGTAAGCAAACTCCCAATTAAATGCTTTCTTTGTAAGCCCCTGGCAGTAGGACCAGGACTTATCCAGGGTGTGTGAAATGGCTTTCTGGAACAGATTCCCTAGGGTGGGATACCTTTTTCAGTTTTGACACAGCGGGGAGGGGCTTGGTCCTGCCTCAACTTAGTATACCGGACTTTGTTGACTCCCCAAGGGAGGCCTTACCTTCTCTGAGGAGTGGATGGGAGGTAAGGGTGGGGGATGGGAGAAGGGGAGAGAGGGGGAACTGGGATTGGTATGTAAAATGAAAAAAACTTTTTAAAAAATAAACTAAAACAAACAAACAAAGTTGCCTTGGTCATGGGCTCTCTTCACAGCAATACAACACTGACTAAGACAGGCTACTAATGCGTTGTCCTTCCGAGGAAACATGCTGGCATCCGGCCGTTTGGAGACTGATGACACCCTAACCCAGTGCAGACATTTTGGGAAGCTTTAAATTAAAACTCCCTCTGCCCGGTTGGAGAAATGGCTCAGTGGTTAAGAGCACTTCCAGAGGTCCTGAGTTCAGCAATTCCCAGCAATGACATGGTGGCTCACATCCATCTAGAATGGGGTCTGATTCCCTCTTCTGGTGTGCCTGAAGACAGGTCACTCATGTACATACGATAAATAAATATTTCGAAACAAAACCAAACCTCCCTCTGCCTTCAGCACCTGCATCCTGTCACTGCGTAGGAATTCAGAAAGAAAGCCTTCAAGGAGGCAAGCGCTGCTTCCATCCTAAGCTTTCCTTTTATGGCTTTGGGCTGTCACTGAGAGTGTGTGGTGCTCTGTGGAGGCAACAGTAATCCTGAGGGACGTTGATGACCACTGGCCCAGAGTGAGCCTCGGCTCAAATTCTGAGCCAGAGAGAAAGCTACAGCCAAGACACAGCTAAAATGATCGCTTCCTCCCTTCACCAGGAGACAGAGTTTCTGGGCTCTGGTCAGCTTTTCTCAGTCTGTCAGTGAGCTCACATAACAGGAGGCATGGGTGTGTCTGCTCTGCTCTAAAGAGAGTGTACTAATTCGCTGCTTTCTCTTGGCCAGTTGTTAGAAGTGGCCCTGCAAGCTGGAAATGTCCTTAGAGCAGTAGAGAGGAAGGCCTGAGAGGTCACAGTCGTTGGTGCAGTTTTGCCTCGACATTTTTGCAGTGATCACTTGGAGGAAAGGGAGGAGACAGGGATGACTCTTGGTATTCAGTGAGAAGGATTCTCCTGGGATTCCTTCCTCTGTTACCCCTTACTTTTAAGCACCCGCACGTGATGCATCAGCCTGCACAAGGCGCTGGAAAGGTTGCAGTGTCTGTCACTGAGGAAAGCCCATGCTGCTTGACCTGCTTTGTCACCTCCAAGCATCAGGAGGGTTACCGTTCTCGTTCTCAGTAGGACACAGTAGATGTGGAGGCAATGAGCTCTCTTGTCACATTTCTTCAAATGGATTGATTAGTTCTTGTTCCTCTGTGGCGAAAAGGGATTGAAAATTATTTCAGTGCAGGGATGCCATGGAAAAACTTTTTTTTTTTTTTTGAGATAGGATCTCATGTATAACAGGCTGTATCTCAACTTGCTATGTAGCTGAGAATGACCTTGAACTTCTTGAAACACACCACACACACACACACACACACACCACACCACACACACACACACACACACACACACACACACACACACACACACACGCAATGACATTGTCATGGCCGGCAACTGTTTCATTGCAGACATCCACCAACTCTGGCTTATACAATCTCTGTCCCTCTCTTCTCTGATGATTCCTGAGCTGTGAGGAGGGAGTGGGATATAGATGTTTCATTTAGAGATGAGCATCGCATAGTCTCTTATTCTCCGCATGCTGACCAGTTGTGTGTCTCTGTATTAATCACCATTTACTGCAAAAAGATGCTTCTCTGATGAGGACTGAGAGATTCACTAATAGATGTATACAAAGATAAAAATTTAGGGGGCGTTCATTACTATGTCCATTTAACAGAATAAAATTATTAGGTTCTCTGCAAGGCCTATGACCTAGCCAGCCACAGGTTTTTTGTTTGTTTGTTTTTGTTTTTGTTTGTTTGTTTTTCACCCAGTTAGTAGTACCAGGCATGAGTTTTGCTTTGTGGAGCAGGTCTCAAATCTAGTTAGAAAGTGGTTGGTTACTGTTATAACACTAGTGCCTTTATTGTATCAGCCAGGCCAGTCATTATTGTGACCTGGAGGCTTTAACAGCTGGATAACATTGCTAATTGCCTTTTTCCGTCCTGTAGCATACCTAGAACCTTCAAGCTCTAGGAAAGGCAGCTAGTAGGGATGAAGCTTTCATCCAGTTCAGTACAAGCTTGACTTCTCCGTGTCCTGTAGCTCAAATATGTGATACCTTCAGCAATACGGTTTTGCCATCAAAAGCAATACTCAACAGCCTGTAATTTTGCGGGGGCAGGGAGCCTAATGGGACCCTCCTGACCCACAACTGGAAAAGAGGTAGCAAATACTCGGCACTGAGCTTTTTACTTGCTAGCTTGTAGTATCTGTGTGAAGGCATTGGACCCTTGTTATAGGGTAACTCCACTTAAAGTCCTTTTATATATGTGTATGTATGTATTTTCTGTAGCTTCTACAGTGGTAAGTTTATACACGACGTTTTCGGAGTTTCACGGTTCTTTAGTGTTAGTTGTCCCCTCCCCCACATAATCCTCCTCTAGGCTGCCCTCCTGCCCCCATACTCCATTTAGTCCTTCTTGTTTTACTATTTACCTTTCCCCCTCCCCACCACCCACATTATATCCCACTTCCCTTGAAGTCCTGCCTCTGACCAGTTTACTGACATTGATGAGTACTCCAATTTAAACATCCATATCTAAAGATTTAAGATGGCATCCACATATGAGACAAAATGTGGGATGTTTATCTTTCTGGGTCTGGGTTGTCTCACTCAGAATGATTATTGCCAGCTCCATCCAATTACTTGCAAATTTAATAATTTTATTTTCTTAGCGTTGAATGATATTCTATTGTGTGTATGTACCACATTTTCAGTACCCATTCATCCAGTGGTAGACATCTAGGTTGTTTCCATGTCCTGGATATTGTAAATAGAGCATCAGGGAACATGGATGAGCAAATATCTCTGTAGTAGGATATAGAGTCCTTTGGAAATATGCCAAGGAGTGGTATAGCTGTATCATATGGTGTATTTGTGGTTTTTTTTTTTTTTTTTTGGTATTAGCTATTCTGACAGGGTAATAAGTCTCAAATAAGAAGTCTCAAAAGTCGCTTTCATTTACATTTCCCTAGTGGCTAAAGATGTTGAATATTAAAAATTTCTTATCCATTTGCATTGCTTCTTTTGAGAACTCTCTGTTTAGTTGCATACCCCATTTTTTAAACTGGGTTGTTTGTTTTCTTGGTGTTTAGTGTTTTGAGTTCTTTATATATTCTAGACACTAGTCCTTGGCTTATGTATTGCTGGAGAAGACTTTTTACCGTTCTGTAGGCTGCCCTTCTCTTGGGATGATGGTGTCCTTTGCTGCACAGAAGCTTTTCTGTTTCCTGCGGTCTCTTGGGTCAGTTGTTGGTCTTAATGCCTGTGCTAACAGTGTCCCATTCAGAAAGTTCATTCTTGTGCTTCTAAGCTGAAGCATATTCTCTGTTAAGTCTCAATAGGACAAATGGCTGAGGTGCCTATTTAACATATCAAAGTGGACCTGGCGCCAGGTTCTCCCAGCATCCATCAGCCCCTACCTGTTTCAGGGTATGTCTGGAATCTCTCTCCCCCATCCTAAACTTCTCCAGCCCAGGGTCTGGGCTGCCCTTTCCCCAGCTGCCCTATATGATCCAACCACTTTGGTTACCTGGTCTCTTTTGTCTACTCTCTTGGTCAGTCTCTTGGCCCAGGGTGCCCCTCTTGGTCGGCAGCTCCTCACTCCTCTTCCCTCCCCATCTTCTCACATGACTCAGGGTCATGTCCACTCTGGATTCTTCCAGATGCCCCTGCCTCTGGCTATGCTCCCTTTTATCTACAATAAACTTTCTCCTCCACCATACCTAGGAGAAGTCACTTCCTTTCCTTTTTATTTCTTTTCTTCATTCTTTTTCTATTTTCTCCTCTAAGAGATTTAAGGTCTTATGTTGAGGTCCTTGATCCATTTGGAGTTGAGTTTTGTGCTGGGGGAGAGTTAAGGATCTAGTTTCGTTTTTCCACATGTAGCTGTCAGTTTGACCAGCCCCATTGGCTGAAGATGCCGTTGCTTATCCAATGTGTATTTTTGACTTCTGTTAAAAATCAGGTGATTGTTGAAATGTGGACTTTCATATGGGAATTCAGTACTATTTCATTGATGTCTGGTTTCTTTAGTGTTTTTATTTGTTTTTGTTTTTTTGTTTCTTGGTTTTTTGAGACAGGGTTTATCTGTGTAACAGCTCTGGCTGTCCTGGAACTCGATCTGCAGACCAGGCTGGCCTTGAACTCACAAAGATCCACCGGCCTCTGCCTCCCAAGTGCTGGGATTAGAGATATGTGCCACCACTGCCCACCTTTTTAAAATCAGCACTTTTTTTGTTTGTTTGTGTTTTGAAACAGGATTTCTCTGGTTAGCCCTGGCTGTCCTGGAACTTGCTGTGTAGACCAGGCTGACCTCGAACTCAGAGATCCACTTGCCTCTGCCTCCTGAGTGCTAGGATCAAAGGCGTGCACTACCACTGTCCAGCCAGTTTGTCTGTTTTTATCACTATATTTCTGTAGTGTAATTTGAAGTCTGGGATATAAAGCCTCCAGCAACATTTCTTTTATTGTTTATGATTCAGGATTGTTTTGCCTATCCTGGACCTTTTGAGTTGCCATATGAATTTTGAGATTAAATTTTCAATTTCTATGGAAGAATTTCATTGGAATTTTGGTGAGGATTTCACTGAATCTAAAGATCACTTCTGTCATTTTCACAATATTAACCCTACCAATCCATGAATATGGGAGATCTTTTCATTTGGTATCTTCTTTGGTGTTTTTCTTCAGTGCCTTAAAATTTTCATTACAGAAGTGAAAACTTCTTCGGTTAGATTTTGGGATGGCTGTTCTTGGTTGTCAGCTGGACTGCATCTGGAATCAACTAAAACACAGCTGCTGGGCACTCCCCTGTGCAAGACACGTTCTTCATCAGATGATCTGAAGCAGGAAGACCCACCCTAAGTGTGGGCGGCACCTTCTGGGGGCAGCCCGGATGAAAGGACCCGGAAGACGACGGGAATGACTTTGCCTGTTTTCCTGTTGCTGTGGCGTTCCTTCACCGAGATCAGAACCAAGTTCTTCAGGATTCCCAGGTCAGCCAAAGACCAGAAGCTCTCAAGGAGGTTTCCAGGCCTATAGTGCCAGATGGGCACTGCTGAAACAGCCAGCCTGGATTGAATAATCCCTGGATGCTTGGCCTCTGCAGTGTGAGGTAGCCACTGCTGGACTACCAGGACCACATCCTGTGAGTCAATCTCATAAACCCCTCGTGAATATTCATCATTTCAGTTCTGTTTCTAGAGAGGCCTATGAGCACAGATTTATTCCAAGATATTTTATTCATAAAATTTTGAGGCTATTGTGAAAGGGATTGTTTCTCTGATTTCTTTCTTGGTATGTTTGTCATTGTGTGATATCTGTCTATCTATCTATCTATCTATCTATCTATCTATCTATCTATATATCTATCATCTATCTATCTATCTATCTATCTATCTATCTATCTATCTATCTATCATCTGTTCTTGAGGGAGAGGCTTGCTTTTCTTGTGTTACTTTTGTTTCTATGCTGGGACTTGTGTATCAGAAGTAGGTTTTTTATTGTTGTTGCTTAATTTTTTTTTTTTTATTTATCGGAGACAGGATCTTACTGTGTAGCTTTGGCTGCCCTGAGAATCACAGAGATCTACCTGCCTCTGCCTCCTGAGTGCTGTGTTCGTCGGTAAGGGCCACCATGCCTGGCTTCATCTGAGGTAGTTTGCTGGTTGTGTCTTTCTCCTTTCAGCCCAGGCATGTATAGTGTTCCAGAGAAGATTAAGTTGTAAGAGGGTTGAGACCTCTTCTTTTGTGGAAAGAAAGGTTTGAAGGGGGCAGGTTCTATCACTAACCAACCAGAGGCTGCAAACAGACAACATCCAAGCATGGGCTCAGCCCTTGCTGCTCCTCTCCGGCTGCCTTCTGATGCAGTTCTTCATGTCTGTCTGCTCTACCGTGAGTAAGATCTGATCCCTTGGTGATTGGGTGTAGAAGATACCGGAAGCTGGGTGTGTCCCCGGGAGGCCTATAGGGACAGGGAGGGCGGGGACTGCCTGGAGTCCTAGAGAGGTGGGTGGCTTATAGGCTGGGAAGGGGTGGGCCTCGTTTGAGGCATGAGGACAGGGGATACTGGGAGATCTGGGAAGTCTGGCAGTGCCTGGAGGTTAAAATCCTGGAGGAGCCCTGAGGCCTGTGGTGTGGGGCAGAGTGATGCCTACCCACTGGCTGAGAAGTGAGAGCCCAGAAGAGATGGACTGTTTACAGGGTGGGAAAGAACAGAGCCTACCTGATGGGTCGGGGTGGGAGTTCCCTGGGGTAGGAAGGAACAGTCTTACCCACCTACCCGCTGACTTGGGGGGGGGGGAGTGCTGGAGGAGCTGGTCTGTCCATTTGATGGTTTTATTCATTACTTACTGAACACAAAGATTTAGTGACACTGTCACAGATGGGTATTCTCTTCTATGGATTATAACCCAGTGTTGGTTTTGCTGCTTGGTGGGCTCTGGTTTGGGCAGCCAGGGCATTCTTTGGGATCCTCTGATAGATGGGTGGCGTGGCTGTAGATTCTTCCAAGCCCTTCATTGGGCTTCCCTCCCCCTTTCCTGACTTATCAGCACTACAGAATCTCCAGATAGTCTCTTGACCCACTCCTTAGAAACATTCAGTTCTTTAAGGAGTCCTGGTCCCTTTTACCTAAGAATTGAACCAGGATCTGGGGTGTCATTACATCAAAGTGTTCTCAGGAGACACTCTTGGAAGTATACTATACTAATGCATGCACACACACAAATATATATTTTGTCTGTATTACAGAGAACCTCCAATTCCAGTCCCAAGGGTCACAGTTCCTTCCTGCCCTTTGTCTTTTCCTATTTAGATTCTTTTTTGATAGTGAGACACCTGACTCTTCTTACCTACAATGTATTTCCTATTTTCTCAACCCAGTATAAGCGTACATTTACAAATGCTAGGGTAAGTCGTATCTAAGCTTACATTGCCTTGCCTGATCTAAACTCTAAAGAAAAGATGCTGCTTTTTCCTTCCAAGGATTTCTAGCAAAAGTTCCATGGTGGATTCTTATTTGATTAAATGGGTTTGTCCTCATCCCTGATCCATTTCTGTGGCCAGAGACACGGAATAACCCAAATGCATGGACCTGAGGTGCCTGCTCACCCTGGAGCCTTGGAAATGGTGCGTGTCCCACCCAAACCCCGAGTAAGAGTGTAGCTGAGAGGTGGTTGTCTACACAGAAATGAGAACCCTTGTGTCAGCCGTGTGGTTTGAGGCAGGGTTGTCCTTCTACTGCACAGCGAGACAGTTGTGCAGCTGTGCTGACTGAAGGCGGAGGGAAGGATACCGCAAGGGGCAGGAAAGGAGAAACCACGGAACACAACTGCCCCTGGGTGGCTTGCGCATTAATTGCCACACTTAGGAAGATGCGGCAGGAGGATTGCTGTGAGTTTGAGGCAAGCCTAGGAATGTATAGGAAGTTTGAGGCCCATATGGGCTACCGAGGAAAACCCTGTCTCAACCCCCGTCAAATAAAAACTTACAGTTCACATGAAAAATCATGTTGCTTCAGTTTGACCCTCATTGTCAGACTGGTTAACTGAAAAATTTTAAAGATTGATTTTAGACACATGGTCTGCGGGTATGTGTGCGGGAATATGCACATACATACGCTGGTGCCCACGGAGGTGAGAAGAGGGTGTTGGATCCCCCTGGATCTGGAGTTCCAGGTCATTGAGAGCAGCCTGACTTGGGTGCTGGGAACTGAACTCAGGTCCTCTGCAAGAACAGTAAGAGCTCTTAACCACCAAGCCATCTCCCCAGCCCCCCATTGTAGACGGATAAATATCTCCTGCCTGCTGGTACCTGAATAACCAGTCAGAGGCTTAATATTAATTACAGACTGTTTTTTTTTTCCTATGGCTCAGGCTTCTTGCTATCTAGCTCTTTCATCTTAAATTAGCCCATTTCTATTAACCTATGTATTGCCATGTGGCTGTGGCATTATCAGCCTCCTGGCATGTTGCTCCTTGGGCAATGGGCTGGCATCTGCCCTGACTCCACCCTTCTTCATCTCTGTCTTCAGTTTGAATGTACCACCTAACTTTATTTTGCCTCACCATTGGCCAAACAGCTTTATTTATCAACCAATGAGAACAACACATATTCACAGCATATGGAAAACATCCCACAGCACCCTATCACCAGGCTTTTAACCACCAAACCATCTCTCCAGCTCCCCCATCACAGGCTCTTAACTGCCAAGTCATCTCTCCAGCCCCCCATTACCAGGCCTGTTGATTTAAGAGGAGATAAAGACGTAGAGATGATCAATCAGTAGCTTAAATATCCACATTCATCCCAAAGCCATGATTCTCCCTTGTCACTGGGTTTCATTCCAGCAGGAGACTATGCTTAGGATTTGGGCAGCTGTCACCTTGTGGCCAGGACTGCCCCATGGGAGGAGAGGGTCCAGTCTGGCCCTCTTGAGATGCTACCAGTGGATGCCCAAGATCACTCTTCCCTGCTACCCAACACTAACAATCCTAACTGGAGCTTAAGGCTTCTCCACAGTAGAAAAACTTAGAAGCTCAATTTGGGTTCACAAGTTTTGAAAGCCATAGGTCAGGCAGTATGGAGCAGCCTACCTATAGTTTCAGCTACTCAGAAGGCTGAGGCTGGAGGATCACCTGAGTGAGTCTAGACCAATGTCTCTCTACCTTCCTAATGCTGCAACCCTTTAATTCAGTTCCTCATGTTGTGGTGACCCCCAACCATAAAATTATTTCATTGCTACTTCATAACTGTAATTTTGCTACTGTTGTGAATCATAATGTAAAATATCTGATATACAGGATATCTGATATGTGACCCCCAAAGGGGTCGTGACCTATAGGTTGAGAACCACTGCTCTAAGAGTTTGAGACTAGCCTGAGTGACACAGCCAGACCCTATATTAAACAAACAAACCAAAAAAGCAGCAAGGTACCCTTAAGTAACTAAGACTCTAAGTAAGATGTATTGTACACACACACACACACACACACACACACACACACACACACACACACGCTTTTCTGTTTGTTTTGTTATTTGATACAAGGTTTCCATGTGTAGCTTAAGCTAAAGGGGAATTTGTGATCCTCCTGTCCCAACTGTGATCCACCATGACTTCTTTTCTCTTCTTTCTTTAAAATGTTAGCATCCATGACCTAGCAAGATGGCCCAGCAGGTGAAGACGCTTACACTGAGCCTGATGTCCTGAGTTTAATCCCAGGTGGTATAAGGGAAGAACCAATTCCTCTCATTTCCATGCATGTACCATGGTACACACACCTGCCCCCTCCTCAAATAAGTAAATGTAATAAGAACAAAAAGACGTAACATTTGACCAGGAGTGTAGCTGACTGTCGAGTGACTGCCTAGTGAACACAGGGCTCTAGGTATGATTCCCAGCACCACAAAACAACCTCAAAAGAAGCCAGCTCGGGCCTTTATTTTACTACCTGTCTTGAGTTTGAGAAAGTTCCAGAAACAAAACTGGGTCTCTGTGGGCCTCACTGTCTGGGGGAATAATGTTTCCTTGACATGCTCAGTGGCCTTGCCACTGACTGTCACCCCGCTAATGAATATTTGACTTGTGTAGAAGGAAGTTCCCTTAACCAGTGTTGCATGTCATTCTCACATTCTGTTAAAGGTGGCGTTTGACTTTGTAATTCCCAGCTTCTTTTAAGTCAGCCGCGTCTTTAAGGAGGCTGGCCCCTTTCCTCTCCTCTGTGTTAGACCGTCTCCACAATAGACTACAACAGTCTTATGCAGCTACCCAGAGCTTTAATCACAATGCAAAAAGCAACATCGCTAATCTGGACCATCTACACGGATGACAACTCAGTGGAATAGCTATCAATTAACAACATAATTGTCAGTTTAAGTTGCCAGCGTTAAAATGGCCAATTGTTACTCCAGTGGGGCTTTTGTGATTTTTTTTTTCACTCACTTCCTCTTCATAGGGTGTGGATATAGGGCAGGGGCTTGGGTTGAAAAGTTTAAACTGATGACCGAGTTAATTTTGTTTTAATTGCTTGATTAGCCTCTTTTATTGGTCATTCAGAACTGAAAACAGTAGTTCTAGTCATAAAATCCCTCCCCAGGTGTGGTAGGTCACCCTGGTCTGGGTTTGAAAACCTTGTAGCATCAAATGCTAGGCCAGGTCTAGGTTGTTTAATCAGAGCTGTTGTAGACAGCAGCACATGGAGTTCTCTTCTGTTTTGTTGGTCAGGATCATGTCAAACAACACACAAATTAATAAAACAAACAAAGAGCCCACCTTCGCTAAAAGTAACTAAAAAAAATTCTTAACTTCCGGCCGGGATAATGGTCTCAGGGTCTCTATGTAGCTTCGTGTAGGCGCCCCTCGCTGCAGGCTGCTAGAGGTAAGTGAGCCAGGACAGGTAAGAAAACACAGACAAAAGGAATCAGGGTTTAGTGAGGGAAGGCTGCCATGGACACCCAAAGTGCCAGGGCCACCCTTTCTGTCTGCCTGTCTCTCTGTTGGTTACTCGGTGAGCGGACTCTAGTTTCCTGTCTGGCGGGAATGCCCCTAGAGGCGCTTCCTACAGCCTGCATTTCTGCTTCTGTAGGACACAGTACCCTTTACCCTCAAGGTCATGTTCTACTAGCCAAGACCTGAAGCCAGGGAAGGAGTAATGATAGACGGCCACTGAATCTTTGGCACTGGGCCAGTGCCTTTGCCCAGCCCTGAGTGGCACATGTCCATTGGAAGACAGTTTGACTTGGAACTTGGAACCAATGGCTACCTCTCTCCTTGGGGCCTTGTGGTGGAATTTAAAGAGGCCAGGCTGTTACGTCAGAGCCTGAAATGGGAAGAGCACTGGGAGTTATTGTCTGAATGTGGTTTGGTTCCTTTCTTGGGCCTTTGATGTCTGACCTTTAAAATAACACGACTAATCCCATCTTTGGGGGCCATAAAAGGATGAAGTGAGCTGATGCAGGTCAAGTGCCCGGTGCCTTGTTGGCACTTACAAACGTCTAGTTGTTATCAGTTCAGAGATGTTCTGGTTTGAATTGGAAACATCCCTCACACATTCAGTTTTGAATGTTTTTTCCTAGCTGGTGATGCTGTTTGGGGACGGTTAGAACTCAGGAGACAGAGCCCATTGGAGAGAGTTAGTCACTAGGGTTACATGTGACAGTTATGTATTCCTTTGGTCCCTGCTTGGCTTTCTGGTTACCACTCTCCTGTATGTGGACAGCCTTGCTGTATGCCTTGTCTTGCTGTATGCCTTGCCCTGCTCTATGCTTTACCATACCTCCCCTACCCTCATGGACTACACCTTCTGAAGCTGTGAGCCAAAACAGAGACACTTTTATTTGTCTAAAAATATTTTAAAATTAATACAACTTTGTTTTGCCTTTTGGGTCTCAATGAAAGGGGATTTAAGGGTTTTTGTGTGTGTGTGGTTGTTGTTTCGTTTTGTTTTTAATCAAAGAAGCATCAATTAGTGTTTCCATATAAGATTAATTTTCTAAGTCAGCAGGCTGCTATTATGATGCACAGCGACTTTACTAACCACCAGTTCCTGAATTCAACCTTTCTGTGCAAGCGGGTCGGTGTCAGGTGGAAGTGAACAACGGGAAGATGTCCTTGAGTGACAGTTCAACCATCCCTGGTGGTTCCCCAAGATCACGTCAGTTTACTGTATGTGGTACAGTCAGCATCCCAAACACAGCCCACACTCTCTAGTCTCCTAAGTTAAACAATCATGTTAAACTTGAGGGACACAGTGACCCTGCTTTCCGTGCTCACTGAGAAGAGACTCTTTAGGTGCCAAAGAGCATGATTTTCAACCAGTTGTCCTGCACAATGCCATCTCGAAATGCCTCCCTAACGCCAGACTACTGTGCCTCCTACATCTAGTTTGTGCATGGAGACGCCCACATGCTTCTCCAGCTGTGCGGGTGAAGGTCTTCACCTTGCGGTTCAGCCCCTTGAAGCTTACACTTGCTGTGTGGAAGAACCGTTGACTCGGCAGACAGGGAACGTTTCATGGCACCCCTTTTCCACACCATCTGTCTGACCTGGACCCATTCCAAATGCTCGGGCTCTGCCAGCAGAATGGCCTTGCTGCTGCAGAAGCTTTGTAATCTGCTAATTGACAGGGTAAGGAAAATTTACATTTGGGTTACAGCTGAAAAGTTGGATGTTTCTTTGATGGGGCTTTAAAT